>PVJD01010536.1:0-52910 GCA_004026545.1 Mormoops blainvillei | reverse complement strand
AAATTAAATTCTGGGAGAAATAAATTCCTATCTAGACAAATGTTGTTTTTGGAGTACTGGAATCCGCACTGAGTTATTTCTTTAACGCTGACATTTCAGTGCTCTCTGTTTGAAAGACCAAATCAAGTAAGTATAGTGAACAGTCAGGGTCCAAGGTTTTCGCTGTAAGAAAAGAGCGATTCAGCTGTGGAAGGGGTGACGTGTAAAAGAGTCTCCTGTTTCTCAATTTCAAGTGGTGTGATTTACAAGCCGGAGACTGGAAAGAATGAAAAAGCCGATGTGAGTGCAAACGAGAGAGGAGCTCATTGGGGGCAGTGGTAACTGACATGCAGGCCCAGCCTCCTGCTCTGAGAAAAGCCACAGTGGCGAGACAGGTGCCGGTACAAAGGGAACGAGGTTCCTTCAGGTTCTGCAACCTGGGGACACGGTGGACTCCCACCTCAAAGACCATCCCCCTTCCTGCTCAAGAACGGGGTTCTTAAAGGGAGGGAGGGCTCTTTTCTATCTGATTATCTTTCCAGTTCATGGTGTGCCCGACCCCATCTGTCCCTGTCTCTAGCGTTCCCCAGGCTCGGCTCCCGTCCATTCATCTCCCTGGCTTTTGGCGCCTTCAGGCCCTTTCCACTCGGATCTCTAGCTCACAACGAGCTCGGTGAGAGAAACTCCCTTGGCACCGTCAGGGCCAGTGGGGGGACCCCAGAGCCCCTGTCTATGGTAACACTCTCCGTGGCGGCTTTAACTTCCCGTGAAACATGTTAGAGTGGTTGAGAACATAAACCGATTTCTCGCCCATCAAGACAAGTGTAAGGGGCCGATTTTGAAAAAGTATAACAGACCAAAATACTGTCTTGTGAATTTATTATTAAATCCATTATCGAGTTGAATCAACATCAGTGTAATTTGTATTCCAGTATTACGACCTACCGAGTAGGTCAAATAGTATTGAAAATCTATTTCTTGAGATAGGCAAGCAATGACCCTTCCATTTCCCCAAGAGTAAATGAAAAATGTTAAACTTCATTAGTAAACAGAAAAGATAACTCTTCACAAAGACTGACATCAAAGAGAAGACATTCTTTCGTCTCCACTGACCATTCTAGGGGTTCAGTTCCTCCTGCAGTTTCATTTTGTTCCTGCTTTTGGCCCGTCAGAACGAACGGGGCCTCATGCATTCTCTTACCCTAAAACGCTACTTAGACTCGCTTACGCCACCCAAGGGCCAGAAGTCCCGTATCCAGAGAAGATAACTGAATGTTTCCAGGCGCCCCAGAAACCCCGTGGGGAAGCACGTGATTTCCTGCAGCAGCCCGGAAGCGCACACACCGCAGGAAAGAGAGAAGAGCCCAGAAGCCGCCCAGAGCCTTTGACCTCAAGTGCGTAATGAACGTTGGAAAAGCGTCGCTTCCAAAGTGAACTGTCATTCAAGGTTCATGGATGTTTGGAGGAGGTAGGGTAGGGTTAGCTTCTCTGCCTCTTACACTGGACTTTAAATGAAATAAACCGGGGCTTTTACTGCAGATTGAATGAGTTTATTAGCAGAAGAGAGCAATGACTCCCGCATGAAAGTCAGAAGGCAACACCCCCGACAGCCCCACCCCAGGAGAGGCCGCCCAGCAGGGGCTGCCGACGATCCCCCTCTTCACGATCAGCCAATGGAGGGGAAGAGGGTGCTGCCTCCCAGCCACGGGGCCCTGGAGCGCAGGTCCGCAGCCAGGTTCAGAGCTGTAGCTTCCAGGTCGGTGCGCCCCGCAGTCCAGGTGGGGTGGGTGGGTCTCCTGCGTGTCCTCAGTAGTAGTAGCCCCAGCCAGAGCCGTAGCCACAGCCCAGGCCCTTGTAGCCGCAGCCGTAGCCACAGCCCAGGCCGCCGTAGCCCCAGCCCAGGCCTCTGTAGCCACAGCCGTAGCCGCAGCCCAGGCCGCCGTAGCCCCAGCCCAGGCCTCTGTAGCCACAGCCGTAGCCGCAGCCCAGGCCGCCGTAGCCACAGCCCAGGCCGCCGTAGCCACAGCCGCCGTAGCCGCGGCCCCCGTAGTAGCTTCCGTAGTAACCACACATGGTGCTGGTGGGTGAGGTTGTCCTTGGGTGGAGAAGGTGTGTGAGTGACTGAGGTCTGGACACTGCTCCCTGCAGGGGCCTTTTATGTGTCCCAGTGTGGGAGGGACCCACCGCACGCACGCACGTCATTGGACATTTGCTGAGGAACGTGACTAATTTGTAGGCTCGTGACTCTGAGGCATGGCCTGAGGGGCCCTGGAGCTGGGCTGTTGTTTGGCCACATGTGCATTCTCGCTGAGTCGTTAATAAGGATCAATTGCCTCCTCTTCTAAAATCCACTTGAGCAAGCTTGTCAATTATCCATTTGTAACCAGACTTAATGGCAAAGCAGAATTTTCAGAAGACACTTTGACCTGCTCCA
Source organism: Mormoops blainvillei (assembly GCA_004026545.1). NCBI lineage: Eukaryota > Metazoa > Chordata > Mammalia > Chiroptera > Mormoopidae > Mormoops > Mormoops blainvillei. The sequence continues at coordinate 50,497 of PVJD01010536.1, read as the reverse complement.
GGCAACCAGTAACCTCCCCTTCTTTTGGCAGATACTGAGCAGGTCATGATCACCTGCCTTAACCCTGAGCTTCTCCATCTCTTCCCTGCAGTTTCAAACTTTTTTTTTTTTTTAGAAATTCTTCTCTTTTTCCATAAGAGTTGGTTTCCTAGGAAAAGCCAAAGCTTATTACTCGGCTTCATGAGACTTTTGCCAAAAAACCGTAGTTTGAAATTCTAGAAGACCAGTCTTGCTGAACCGGATTCCTTTCTCACTGATACTAACACTTCCTGTCAGGTCTCTACTTCTAAAACACTGAATATTTTTCCAGCGGTTTCATATTTATACCCTGATTCCATTGCTAGAAAACAGGAATGGTGAGATTTCACTATAAAATTGCATTTTCATGAAAGAGTTTTCTTTAAATGTCAACATATTTGTACTATTTGTGTTTGGGCTCAGAGGGTTATATGAACAATAGTGGCAAAGAGACCTTCCATGGCACTAGCAGAGTTTCACTAACAGGCAAGGAATCCGTGGTAAGTTGTCTCAGTGCCTGTAGACCCACTCTAAGGACCATCTGTTGTTGTCATTATGATGAAGCTCACGGCTAAAATCCATGGTCAAGTCCAGCAGCCCTCTAAATTTATGTGCTGAGATGACCGGAGGTTTCAGGGGAGCATATTAGATCATGAAGAAAAGTTCTAGAATCAGCTATCTGGGTTCGAATCTTCCTTCTATCACTTAGGACCGTGTGACCACAACTGTGAGCTCAGCTGCCTTGTCTGTGAATGGGGTTACAATCATAACACCTACTCACAGGACGATTTTCAGAGTCAGCTTAGTCAATATGTGTCAAGACTTGGAATAGTGTCTGGCACATAGCAGGTGCTAGCCTGGGGCTTGACTGATCTGTTTCATCTCCTCACTGCTATCCCAGATGTAAGCTTTAGTGGAGAGCTGATGAGCCGGATAACAGAATCCAGGCTTGGTCGGGCGCTCACATAGGGCCCACGTGTCAAATCCCGCATCAAGGCGGGACATCGGAAAGCAGAGAGAGGCGCGCTCTGATTTTTTTCCTAAGAAGCAGCAAGTCCCATGAGTTATGGGATAACAGTAACATGAGCAGATAGAGAACGGCAATGGGTTTCGGCGCAGAAAGGCCTGAGTACAGGCCCATTGATTTCCTAGCAAAACCAAAGGTTTTCCTGGCAGAGAGCCACAGGGTGTAGCACCAACACTAGGTGACAGGTTGAGCTGAGGAGGTGCTGGTTATAGCCACGGACAATGACAACTGCTCCATCCCCAGCGCAGACCTCAGCCCTGGACACGTGATGGTGCACCGTCCAATCGGTAGCGCGCACTGCGCCTCACGGCCCACCTCAGCAGGGGGAGGAGCCGTCGGGGAGCCCTTACCACAGCTGAGTCATAATCCTGACTAATTGAATTTCAGGATTAAGTTCCACTTTGTTTATAATTAAATGGATGTTGTTGAGTTTACCTAGAAGTAACTAGAATAAAAGTCTTTTCTTGCTGGTGGACATAGTGACTCAAAATGGCATTTGGTAAAATATAAAAACTTAAAGTAGATTCATGCCTGTGTAAAGTTGTGTCTTGAAAAAATGTTACCTGAATTACATATTGAAATAAAGTTGTTTTACCGATGGAGAAATAAATGATTTAAGAAAACCCTGCCCGTAGCGTTTCTCTGTCCCCAAGCTCCCCAGCATGGCCGCGGCGGCTGCAGCGGGAAGGTGACCTGGAGGGACGGACATGCACAGAGAAAGCTGAACCAGGGCGCTTTGCGCCGTGTTTGTGATTTCATAGGATCCCATTGCGGAATTTAAACCTGAGCCCTTGCTGAGAAGGGCTTTCAAGCCAAACCGAAGAGCTACCATTCCGAGCTCGTGGGTGTGCCGGGCCAACCTGGATGCACAGCCGTGTGCAGGAAGGCCCCCGGGTGCCTCCCAGCGGGAGAGGTTTATGAGCGGTTGCTTGTGGTTGTGCACAATAACTTGTAACGAGGGCGACATGGCTGGGGACTTGCCACGCCTGCTACTGGGGAGTGGGGAAGACCTCAGGAAGATGGTGACGTTCCCACCCCGGAAGCCACCTTGCTCCTCCACACCTGAACCACCCGCCTCAGACACCACGAGCTACTGCGGTGTCTGCTATGGGGGTCGTGCCTACAGATCTGGCTACTGCCCCCACCTCGCTGCGGGGGGCAGTGGTCACACAGATTCTACTGCAAGAGCCACTAAACCCACCACGTTTGCCCTCCTGTGAGACACGGGTTCTGCCCCTGGTCTTGCTGGCCTCATCCTGTCCCCTCCAAGTAGCGAGTCTCGAGCTCCACTGTCCAGGAAGAAGCTCTGACGTCATCCTCCTCCGGTTCCACTGGGCAAGACCATAGAGAATGCCTTCTCTTTCGCCTCGGAGTACCCCTTTCGGCCAGTTCAGTCCCTTTGCCAATACCGTGTGCCGCTTGGGCACTTACTTATTTTCATGGTCATTTCTGCCTGGGATGTTTGCATGATTGAGACCGGCCCAGGGTGACCACCCCAAGGGCTGGACCCAAATTCTCTTCACCGTTTCTTTTTCTATCTTTTGTCCCCGTGCATATTCCTCACACTTTAAATAAAGCTCAGCTTCCGTGCGACGTGGCTGACTGGGTCCCCTTCACATAAACTTGCCTCCTCCTCTTTAATTCGCTCACGGAGTAGCTCGAGCTCACCTGACGTCAGGTAGCTGCCCCCGGCTGGCTGCTCGCGCTCGCCAGGGCACCGGGGAGCCCCCGCTGCCCAAGGCACGCTCCCCGGGGGTTCCCCGTCCGCTTTGGGGCGCCTTTCAAGAAGCGTAGCCTGATGTCATCGACGCAGACCCCATGGCCAGGCTAAATGGGACAGATCCTTGCTGTCCGTTCAGGAAATCTCTTCATGATTGACCACTTCTATTCTGAAGTTCATTTCGTGTATTTATCCGCTCACTCATTTATTCACTCCTTTGTTCCTTCATTCAACGTTCAGCTCCCAAAAGATGCCGGGCATGTGCTGGGGGAGAGCATTTTACAAACCGATGTTTGGGACTGCTTCTGGTGTGACGTTTCTAAAACTTATAAGGTATACTACCTATAAAATTTTGAAATATGTGTAATATTAAAACTTGAAAATAGAAAGTTCTAATGTGTTTTTAAATTGTTTTCAAATGAAGTTTTAGTGAGTTTTGACCCAATTTGTATAAAAAAAACTGTTCATTTGTAAAGACAAACAGTGAAATCAAGATGTATAACCAACCAGTCACCCCAATAAATTTAATTAAAAAAATAATAAGATGTATATTTATTAGCTAAATTTAAAAACAAATTACATAACCAAATAATGGAATTAAAAAATAATATGTTAAGTAGTTTAATGTAGCAAATATATTTTTAATAATTAAAATAAAATTAATTTTAAATCACAACTTCAAGTCTGTGTATTAAAAAAAACTTTTTAAAAATTTTTATCAAACTGAAGCATAATATATTGTGAGTTACTATTATAAATAATTCACGTTTTATATTTAATGATTATTTATTAGTAATTAATTCATATAAAGTTGTAAACAAATTGTTAAATTCAAATTGGAGGTGCAGGTTCAAACATTCACTGTATAGTCTTTTAATCTAAAAGTCCGAAGGCCAGGGTTGTAGGCCAGGGCTTTCCAGAGTGCGGTCTGTTCACTGTGGGGGCCAAAGGCCCTTTCGAAGGGTCTACGAGGGCAAAACTACTTGTATAAGGCGCTGATTTGTCTCTTCCTTCTCATGAGCTCATGAATATGTAGTGAATTTTCCAGGGACGTGCTGTGTGCTCTTACGGCGGATTGCGCGCAGAAGCAGACACAAGAAGCGCATGCACCCCCTCCTCCCAGCACTATTTCAACGAAAACTTTCTGGAGAAACTTAAGGACACATTTAAACAAAAAACCAAGAGAATTATACGGAAAACCAGGACGCGAGATTTGGAAGGAGACCCAAGGCCAGTGTTTGGATTTCTAAGGAAGTGCTAAACTGCATATTCGAATGGCGAACTGATATAGAAAAAATCAAAGTTGTACATAACAAATAAATAAAACTCAAGACTGAAAAATATGCCACTTCATATTAGCATTTTCATGTAAGTGGAGTCATTTCATTGCCAATAACCAGTGGAAAATATTATTTGGTGCGAAGAGTTATTTGTCCAAAGGAAAGAATTACGTAATTTAAAAGATATTTTACTTCTGATAGCTCCTCACTTTTATCACTTCCTCACTCCAATTGACATATTCTCAGTTTCCCAATTGTATATCTCAATATTCAGTGGAAATTATTATTGTAAGAAAAGAAAGAAAATTGAGTCAAAGGGCTTGAATATCAACATTTCAAGAAACCCAGGTATGGATGTTAATAAAAAAACACAGGTGAGACTATCCCCAAAATACAAGAAAAATCTCTGATTAAGTGCACGTGACACAATTCTTAGATTCCAGGCAAAATAGTTGATAATATTTGCTATAAGGACCTGTCCTTACTTATTGAAACAAATGTCCTGTGAAGTTTTATTATTCAACTTTGTCTGCAATACGAGGCCACACAGCGTCACCCACCACAGGGCGCACAGGATTCCACGTGCGGACGGCGCGTTCAGACCGCGGAGCAGCCCTGCTCCACCACTGAATTTCTGCTGACACCAAGCACTGCTTTTGTTTTGTTTTTTTTTTTTAATATTTTGCCCTTGCTTTTATTTATTGTCCAATTGTAGTTGGCATTCAATATTATTTTATATTAGTTCCCAGTATACAGCATAGCGGTTAGACGTTTATAAAATTTACTAAGTGATCTCCCCAATAATTCTGGAGGCAGAGGCCCCGGGAGCCACTCAGTTTGCTGGTCCCCATTGCCTGTCAGCTTCTGACTCTGCTCTCATCCTTGTCCCAAGAGGACTCCTCTCCTCTGTGCAACACCCACTGGACCCCGTCCACAGCTATGACAGTGTCACTGACTGTGTTCCCCGTGCTGGGCTTTACATCCCCGTGACTGTTCTGTAACTGCCAATCGGTACCTCTCATGCCGTCGCCTTTCTCACACAGCCCCGGGGCCCTCCCCTCTCACAGTCAATGGGTTGTTCTCTGTGTCTATGGGTCCGTTCCTATTTCACTGTTTTGTTTATTTTGTTCTTTAGATTCCACACATAAGTGAGATACGGAAGCAACCCAAGTGCCCATCAGTAGACAAGTGGATTGAAAAGCCGTGGTACGTTACACAACGGAATACTATTTGGCTGTAAAAAAAGAATGAACTCTTACCTTTTGTAGCAGCTTGGATGGACCTAGAAGGTACGATGTTCAGCGAAAGAATCCAACAGAGAAGACGGCCGTCCCCTGACTTCACTTGCTCGTCGGTTCCACGCACCGTCGCTGCGGCTGCGGCGGCCTGGGCCGGTGCTGCGCTCGGGCTGCGGGCGGGCTGCGGGCGGCGGTCCAGGGGGAGCGGCCTCCCGAGCCGCTCGGTCCACCGGCCCCCTCACCGGTCACCTTCTGACTCTGCTCTCACTCGTGTTCCAAGAGGAGTGCAGATGTGACAAGTTCACCCAGCGTAGCCTGGAAAACAGGGTGCAGACCTGCTCTACTCCTCAGCGGATGAACATAGCCAGGAAGGTCTCAAAACTTAGAGATAAGTTCTATCTTTGATATTGTGTTCCTGGTATATTTCTTTTTTGTTTCTGATATATTTTATAGGGGAAAATTTCGAGTTCACTTGTAATAACTTGTTTTCTCATATTCAGAAGTCTTCCACTTTATTGGCATTCATTTGTCCTTGTTTGCCTCTGGAGGAATCTGCCCATGCGTGCACCGCTCTTCGCCGATATGCCAATGTGATCACTTTCCAAAAGAGACATGTCTTTGTGACAGCCTCTCCTTGAAAGCTGGGCATTCCTATGCGCCTGTGACAGGCACTGCTATTTGAGCACAACCCACTCACAGGGCCTCTCACTGAGTGTGCGCTGTTTTCCGTTAGCACATTCTAGAAGCGTCTGTCTCTGGCTGTTTTTCTAAAGCCCCACAGCTAGGCTGCATCACTCAGTATCTCATTTATGAAGGGGTCAGAGTTGACTCTGCCTGTCACACCTGCTGTTCTGCTGAGCTCAGCTGCAGGAGGGAGCAGCCCACACCTGTGCACTTGGTGGATCTGTTCTTGTTCCAGCGGTGGCATTTACCAAGGGGAGCCCACTGTCTCATGTCTTAGTAGACAACAAGATTTCAGCAAGCTGGATCCACACTGCTCACCTGCATTAGGGGTTCAACCTGTCCTTCCAACTTCTAATTTAAAGAAAACAAAACAATTTTTTTTCAATTATTCTCACTTTCTTCCCCCAAGCAAATGAGGAAGGCATCTCCATCCCTAAGACATCAGTGAGGAGCGAGGCCTCTCACAGCCTGTGTGCAGTCCAGACGGTGTCCACAGACACCAACGCTCTGCGGAGAGTTCAAAAGTGTATTATTATTTGAAAAACTTTCAATACCATGATGCAGGAAATGTGTCTGCCTTTTTAGTGTCCCATTTTATTATCGCTGCCAATAATTCAAAGAATTTTCCTCCCATTTTCCTCTGACACGGTGGATTTTTCTCAAAGGTCTTGCATAATCAGCACTTCCTCAAGTGATAAATATAGAAAAGGTGTTATTCTGCACGTTATCACTGATGAAGGATCACGGTCCTGCAGCTACCAGGCTTGCTGGCACACGACGTGTGCATAATAAAGAGTTTTGAACAAATAAGTTAATAGCAATGAATAATGTTGGAAAATGTCTCCTGGGATTTCACATTCTACTTTAGCAGAATTGAGAAAGAAGGGACATAAATTACCTCCAGATCCTCGATGCGCCGAGAACGTCACCTTGCCCAGGAAGTGCCGGTGGTCTCCGCCCCGCCCCTGCGGGGTGCGCCCAGCGGAGCGCAGCTTGGCCGTTGCAGGGGAAGTGGCACGTTTCGGGCCCTCACGCAACCGTGTGGGACTGAGGACAAGGAAATGGCACGGGTGTCTGGGTGCTGGGGTGGGGCATGCCGAAACCACCTTTTAAAACAGAATAGAACAACCGGTTAACCTAGGACGGACTGCACTCATTCCCTCGGCCACGCTCACCCATGCTCGTCTCCAGGAGCCTCCCCGCGATCCCGCCGTGCGGCTGGGTTTCAGTCGACGAGACACATCACTGTTCTCCTCTTTAGCTTTTTTCAAGCCAACCTAGTCCGCTTCTCCCATCAGTTTCTAGGCGATGGCAGCGAGAAGCACGTGGAGCACTGAATTTCAACGTTTGTCCTGGCGTCTGCCTCGCATCGTCTCCTGAGAGAAGTGCGACCTCGTCCTGAGCACGGCCTCCTCCCACGGCCTTCGGGACAGAACTCAGGCTCGCGTGGGGACTGCGGGGGCCCCTCGCTGAAGGCTGCTGCCCCAGGAGGGTGCCTCACTCCAGGGCCCCGGGGCAACTCCGGGGTGGCGTGCAGAAGCCCCCAGACCTCTGCTTGGACTGAGGAGAGGGGGACCCTCAGCTGGAAGCAATGAGTTTGACACGCTGAGACAGAGCAAAGCAAGGACCCTGCCAGTCCGCCCATTCTCTGTAGGAAAAACAGTCTTCAGTTCAAAGACTTTCATTTGAAAGTCTTCATTTCAATAAAGTTGAACAGTCTTCATTTCAATAAAGTTGAAGACTTTATTGAGATGTAACTGATACAGAAAAATGTCACATGCCTAATGTTTACAATTTGAAGAGTTTCAATGTATGATTACACCCATAAAACCATAGCCAACCCCAAGGTGACGAACATGTCCCTCACCTCTGAAGGTTTTCTCCTGCCCTTGGTGCTTTTCTTAGAGTTACTGAGGTAAGAACACTTAATGCGAGACCAACACTCTTAAGAAATGTTTAAGCGCTGATGAGAGACACAGCGCTGTGCCGTCGGCAGCAGACCCGGGGCTGTGCGGCAGGTCTGGGACTCGCTCACCTCGCACAACTGAAACTTCCCACCCTTCTAACGGCAACCCCCACGTCCCCCCGCCCAGCCCACGCCCACCCTCGTCCTACTCTCTGAGGCCGTGAATGTGACTACTTTAGAGCCTCGCATAAGTGGAATCAGGCAGAATTTGTCCGTGTGACCGACTTATTTTTCACTCAGCAAAGTGTTCTCCAGATTCATCGACATTGGCCCAAAGGGCCGCGTGCCCTTTCTCAGGCAGAGTGGGAGTCCATCTTGTGGGATTCTGGGCTTCATTACCCCCTGCTGTATCGGTAGACATTCAGGTCGCTCCCAGACCTTGGCCATTGCGAATAAATCTGCAGGGGACATGGGGGTGCGGCCATCCCTCTCACACCCTGATTCCAAACCTTTTGGATAAACACCTGGATGAACTTTCAGAAGTGGGACGGCCAGCGCACGCGGCAGTTTTGTTTTTAAGTGTTTGAAGGGCGGCGTACTTTTTTTCATAACGGCTGCACCATTTTACACCCCCAACAGTGTGCAGGGCTCCGATTTTGCCACATCCTTTTGATAGCTGATAAGAAGCATAAATCCGCATGTCAGTGTTTGACTTTGTAACAAGATTATATATTCTCCCAGAAATAATAAAATGTAACATAAGTATAGATGAAGTAAGGGCGCCTTCGCACTGGCATTTGAGTGCCCATTGTGCCAGTCTACCCAATGTGAAGCGACCACGTGTTCTCCTTGGAGAAAAGAGCCCTATAGAAAGATACGTGAGCATCTGGACAGATGTCTTACTTTAGTGAAATTATCTGCCATGGGCCTATAAACTCACGTGAAGAGTCAACATTCTTTAGAAATTCCATAAAGCCTGGCCAGAGAATTCTCACTAATTAGTTTAGTTTGATGTAGACATGAAAACATAGCAATTGCTTATCATTAGAGTCATATGATTTTGTCATGAGACTCCTGACCTGAGAGCAAAAAGGTATCTAGCCTGTGTGAGTCTCCCCTTTGCCAAAAAAAACAACAACAAACAACAAAAAAAAAAAAAGAAAAAGAAAAACCAGAGCTTAAGGAAGTTTTCCAATGTCAATTAGTGCGAATTACAAATTCAGTACTTCCTGTGGCTTCTCCCGCCCGCCACGAAGGTGTATGAAAGGGCCTGGTCGGGTGGTGGCGTTCGGACTGAGGACACTGGTTCCTGGATTCTCAACTGAACCTTCAGCTCCCTACACCATGGCTGCTACGGCAACGACTATGGTGGCGGTGGCCGTGGCCGTGGCTGTGGCTGCTGTCACCCGTCTTGCTGTGGTAAATACTGGGCCTGCAGGTTTTTCTGAGAAACTTAGAGAATCGCTGCAGGGCTCCCCTTCCTGCCCCGTGACCCCACTCCCCGAGCTATTCTGTTTACGGAAGAGCGATGACCTCATCCCAGCCAGCTGGGACGAGGAGAAGAGTCGAAATTCTTTATCCATCATCTCAGTTGAATAAAGTCATGGGAACGTCTTACTTTATTAAAGAAATTCTTTCTCTTGTAACTACATTTCAATTATTACTCTGCATACACCGTAGTTCAACACCCTTAGTGTGAAGACAGAATTTATTTTAATTTTCAATAAATCTCTGGGGCTGAAAATATTGCTGTTTTTACATTGCTTCGTTACATCTGCTGCGCAGACATGTGTGAACGCATTATTATGACAGGAATGTTGCCTTTCTTGATAAGCTGAAAAGTCAGAGCCCGGGGCAAGTTCTTTCTAAATGAAACTGGCATTTTTAATTAAATTTGTCAAGGTGATATCTGTTAATATTATATACGTTTCATTTCTATGATACAGGATCTGAATAGTGTATTATGTGCCTGCCACCCAAAGTCCGATCTTCTTCTATCGCCGTGTACGCGATGCTTTAGCCCCTCAGCCCTGCGTCCCTCATCCCCTTCCCTCGAGCAGCCACCACACTGTTGTCCGTGTCTATGAGTTTGGGGCTGTTTGTTTGTCTTGCTTGTTCACTTGTTGTTTTCGGTTTTACATCCCATACGCAAGTGAAATCATAGTTCTAGACTTTTTGTCTGACTCATCTTGCTTAGCATGATATTCTCAAGGTCCATTCACGAAGCTTCCTTCCGATGAGCCCGTAAGCACTGCAGCCACCTATGCCTGATCATATTCAAATGGCAGCTCAAGTGCCAGTGTTTCAATTGGTGGCTAAAGCCCCACAGGGACACCCCCGTTCCCCTTCACCTCATCCCACGCACGTCTGTCTTTGCTGTTTCCCGATGCGCCACATTGGGTATTTTGGGTCCTGTTTCTGGCTGGTGGTGCTTGGATTTCCAACTTTGCATCTTTTAAACGGCTTCCCAAGTCCCACCTCTGAAGGCAGCACACAGTGTGCGTGTGGGAATCAGGCTTGTCTTTGAGAATTTCTAGGAAATGTCACCCTGTTTCCAAATCGGCACATCAGCCATAAAAAATTAGAACCTGCTCTCGTGAATCAGTGGGTTTGAATTTCACGTTTCCGACTCTCTTAAAGATATCAAAATGTATTTCTATGTCAAATACACTTCCCTCCAGATCCTCTCAGAAAAAGTGTCGCAATAATGTAAGTTAACATTAGCCTGAAGACTGTGACACAACATTTTGTGTCATTTCGACCTTCATTTGAAGTTACAAACTTTTCCCCAAATGATTTATAAAGGCATAGCCACTATATTAATATGAAATATCAACATATATTTTATGTTGCAGGTATTATTCCTTAAGAATAATACACATGGCCAAGAAATTCTTCAGGAATTACAAATTTATATTAGTTTTTAAATAGGATTATAAAATTAAATATGGACATTTACGGTTCGCCCTAAAGTAGTAGAAGTAGTATCCTGTTTTCCCAGTATCTGTGTACTGTGTGCTGGGCTATAGCACAACGGGATTTTTCCAAATGTCCTTCTAAAGACGCTACAGCCCCTGTCACCAGCGGGAAACCCAGCACTGCCAATAACACAGTGCCGCTGACGGGCCGCACGCGGGTCTAGCACCCTCCGGCTCAGCCAGGCGGCGGGGGCGACGGAGTGCGCAGCCGCAGTCCTTCCCTGACGTGCTTCTCTGTGGTCATGAGACCCTAGGAGACGAGTCCACAATGGGGAACCCTCAGATGCTCCCATTGAGAGAACTGGACAACTGTGTGCTTAAAATCATCTAATTAAATAGGACAAAATTACTTTTTTATACATAGTTGGAAAAACGCCTCCAATTCTCTTATTCCTTCCTGAGCCACCTTTCTTGGGTGCTGCCCCCCATCGCTACAGTGTGCCAGCCAACGGGACACCCAAGACATCCCCTTTGGGGTTCACACCTGGACCTAGCTGGTGTTGGCTTAAAAAATAAACAAGTTAGTTTTGAAAATTAAAGGTTAATTTAAACACAAAATCCCAGCGCATATTCTCCTGCAGAAGGAATATTTCTCTGCGCACACAGAGAGCTCACCCAGCGGGATTCCAGGCGTAGCCTCCGCTCTGCGCCACTGGCGCCCGCGCTGCTCTCCAGTTGTGTGCGCGCCCTTGAGGGCTCCCAGCAACACAGGAGCCCCCGGAGCCTGGGGACCCGCCAGCGGTGGGGAAGGAGGACGCGAGAGAGCCCGCCACCAGCACCGCGAAGGGAGCCTTCCTCGCCTCCTGGCGCTGGGTTAGTGGCACCTGACTGCACCCTAACAGATGAATGCATAAAAGGTCACAGCACCCTCCTCCCAGGGAGGAGGTGACAAAGTTTCTGCATACGGAGCCATCAAACATTGATGGCAGGGGATGTGAAACACATGCTAAGCAGCATGGGTAAAAATGGTCATGAACTGGAATCAAACATTAAAAAACAATGTAAATATTATAATGAAAGAACAGATCTCTTTATAACAAGCAGAAATATATTTGTAGTGGGTCAATTAATCAGTGTCATTAATCAATGAGTAACATTATCTTGGGATAGAAAATCTTTTGCTCTCATTAAACAATTCATTAAATTTATAGACGTGGCTTCATGTAACTTTCCTCTTCCACCCACCTCATACCTGATTATGTAGCGGAAGTTAATATTCTTCAATATGCTCATGAAATTACACAGAGACTTATCTGAGATAGTAAATACATTTTATATAGTCGTTTACAAAGAACAGACAAGGCTTCAAAATACAGTGGGACCCTCCCATTAAGGGCGGGTGGAGGGGCTGTGAGAACGGAGGCCCCGCAACTAGGTAATCATGGCTTGGGGAACTCGCCTCACAGAAGAAGAGAAAGGTGACAAGAGGCTCTGCTGCAGATTAGTCTGGAACACGAGCTCGGCACTGCCTGCGGTTGCACCATCCACCATGGGCTTCGTGTGAAAGGCCCTTGGAAGACAGTGACCTCGAGACACAGGAAACATGCCCTGCTTCACAGTGGACACTTCCCAGCAGGACCTGAGGCTGCAGCAGCAGCTCTGGGGGGCTGAGATGGAATGACAGAATTTAAAAAAAAAAAAAAAAAAACCACTTTAGAACGTCTAGCGATAATGAGTCTAGATAAGTATCACCAAGTGAAAAAAAATCAGTGGATAAAAATGGACAGGGAAGTCCGTGACGTGGACCCAATTAACAATCCCAGCATTGCCAGAGGTAGACAGTGGGACAACCAGGCGCCATGTCCCTCATACACAAAAGGAACGGTACGGAGGACAGGCTGGCAGCTGTCAGGGTGGGCAGCTTTGGGGACCTGCGACAAAAAGGTGAAGGGGCTGCGCAGAGAAAAAAACTCACAGGCACAGGCACAGTGCGGTGACGCCAGAGGGAAGGGGGGAGGAAGAAGAGGGTAAAGGGCGGTCAGTGGGGGGATGGAGGCTTGACCCGCGGTGTGAATACACAGTGCCATGTACAGGTGATGAACTGCAGAATTTTACACTGAAACCTATAGAATTGTATCAACCAGTGTCACCCCAATAAATTCAATGTGTTTATAAATAATAAAAATAATAAAATAAATTAAGAACAGAAAGCACACAGAACACCTACAAAGTATTTTTCTTGTTACAAAATAAGAAGACTGACCAGAATCACATGAACTCTCCACATTTACCTATGAATTTACAAACGGCATATGAAAAAAAAAATCACAGAAGACATGAACCATGTTTAAAATATACGAATGCAAGAGGACAGGTTTCCTCAAAAAATAAAATTCCTGAAATAAAAGAACTGGAAGATTAAACTGTTATATCTCTAAAAAGAGTTAAGTGACATTATATCTAAATGGAATGAGTATTATTGTGAAAAAAATTAACTATAAAAATATATTTGTGAACCAATCAAGGAAACCTGAGCATGAACTAAGGATTGGAGGATTTTAAGAAACATTTTCTTAATTTCTGTGTGATTATGTTATTGCAGTTATATGTATACTTTGTGTAAAAAAAAACTCACTTCGTGAGAGATACACACTGAGTCCTTGTAAGAAAATCGATAACGCTTGTCTTGGGTGTGTGATAAAGTACTCAGTAGAACTAACGACAAGATAAAAAGTAAAAAAATAAGCTCATGTGGCATATTGACAATTATTGAATCCTGAAGACGCGTTCATGACGCTTCAAAATACAATCCCGCATCCCTCTGTGCCTGCGTGAAATTAACTTACGAAAGTAATCATAAACAGAGAAGCTCGCAGGACTCTGACGACGCACCAGGAGTAAGAAAGCAGGTTTTCACTGTGTAGAAGACCCTCCCATAATATATGCGGATGTAAGGACGGACTTAAAAAATCAACCTTTTGGAAGCTGGTCCAGGATTAAAAACTCGGGAAATATTTTCAGCTAAATGCATAAAGGGTGCGCGAGGGTCATTAACCGAGAAGCAGCAAACACATTAGAGGCCCGTGGCTCCGCCACAGGGACACTGACTCAACAGCACAGTCACCGGGCTGGCGAGGCCCCCCGCCCCGCTGTCCAATAAAACAAGGACTCGGGAAGGGCATCAGGGCAGATTAGTAGGGAACGTGTCATTAGCAGCCCTGTGACGTGCCCCGCCCACAGGAGAGGTGCCTATAAAAGGACCGGAGCCGGTGGGGCTGTCCAGACCGAGGACGCGGACTCCCTGCTCGCCAGTCCGACCCTTCGCTCCTGAAACCATGACCTCCTGCGGCAACTACTACACCGGCCTGGGCTACGGCTACAACGGCGTGAGCTGCGCCTACGGGGGCTGCGGCGGCTTCGGCGGCCTGGGCTGCGGCTACCGCGGCTACGGCTACGGTGGCTGCGGCGGCCTGGGCTGCGGCTACGGCTCTGGCTACGGCTACGGCGGCTACGGCGGCTTCGGCGGCCTGGGCTGCGGCCACGGGGGCTGGGGTTGTGGTGTGTACGGATATGGTGGCAACCGCCCGTCTTTCTGCAGAAGATACTGTTTGTACGGGTCCTACTGAAAAGCTTCCCGGGACACTGGACCAATGGGTCCGCCTGGGCGGCCAGGATCTGCCCCCACGACCCTTCGCAGAAACGATTCAACTTCCCACTTGAAAAAGTCACCGTCAGCCTGGAGCATCTGCAAAACCTCGGTCGGACCCTGCGGGCCTCGCCTGGAGGCGCGGGCGTCATCTAGGCTGTTGCCCGGCTTTGCGCCCCGAAGCTTTTCCCGTGATATTTGATTGACTTGAAAAACTCTTACATTTTCGATCCATAACTTTCATGTGAGGAAAGTTTAAATTAATTTTAATGAACATTAAAATACTGACGCTGCCTTTGAGTTGCTTCCTCCGCGTCATTTGCGTGGGTGGTGCGTGGGCGCGCGCTGGCACACCGGACGGTAGCGTGGCTAATTTCGCCGGTCAGCTTGGCCGGTCTGGGATTCCCAGAGAGCTGATGGAACATTCTTTCTGGGCGTGTCTGCGAGGGAGCTTCCAAAGGGGCTTCGCATGTGAGGCAGTACACTGAGCACAGAAGGCGCCCCCACCCCCGAGTCGGTGGGCTCACCCGGCCCAGCGAGGCCCTGGCAGAACCGCAAGCTAGAGGAAGGGCAGCTTGGCTCCCGAGGCTTGCGCGGGGACAGCCACCCTCCCCTGCCCCTGGACCTCAGCTCCCCTGGCTCTCAGGTCTTTGGACCTAGACTGAAGAACCCACGGGGCTCCCCGGTCCCCGACCTTGCAGATGGCCGCTCACAGGACTTCTCAGCCTCCACGACGACATGTGCCGGTCCTGTCACGCCTCTCTGTGTAGGTAGAGCAGGTGTGCACACACCTGTGTATCTCCCATTGGATCGGCTTCTCTGGACAGCTCCGACTTATGGGGGGAAGAGTATGAGAGAGAAAGAGGGACGCCTGCCCTAGCACATCCTGAGCATGACATCAGCTCCCGTAAAACATGCGCTTCCTCGTGGTTCCTAAGTCAGGTCCCCTCTGTGCGACCAGCCCAGAGGCCCCGCAGCAAGTCCAGCCTCATCCCCTCCTGGTCTCCGCTGGACCACAGGTAACGTGGGACAGGTGACAGACAGAGACACTCCCAGGACCTAAAACCAAGCTTTACATCAGTCTCTCACACAACATCATGACGGCGACACTGACTGAGACCCGCATCAATGAACCAAGAGCCACCGTACCATCCCGTGTGTGTGGAAATGTCCACAAAGCCATATTCATAGTGGTTGGAATCGGAAACAACCTGACTCCCCGCCAACAAGGAATGGAGAAATGAACTGAGGTTTATCATGCAAGAGAACACTATTCAGCCATGAAAATAAACTCTACACAAATGAAATGCATGAATCTCAAAATCACCACGTGAACATTGTCCAGTTCAGTCACCTGTCCCTTCCACGCACTCACAGTCCCACACATGGAAACTCTACCGTCTGTGGCTGCCTCTTGAGCAACTGAGGACAAAGAAACCAACGAACTAGAACTTGGGGAACGGACTACATGCTCCACGTCCTACCAAGAAACCTGGACATTTCATTTCTGGGCATTATCAATACATATAAGTGATCACAGGGAATAAAAATGTGGAGGTTGGGGGGGGGTGCTCTCTGAAAGCACATGATCTGATCAAAGTCATTCTGGCACAGCAGAGAAGTTTGCCTGTGGGTGCTCACTTTGGTGACACAAAAGATTCAAGGGGGCCTCTGATGCCTTCTAATATCTTCTGAATCTCAGTCAAGTCTCGCTAAGTGGTGCCATTTCATGCAGAATCTTACTCTGCAAAACATCTTGGACAATGCGGCCTTTGGGTTTCCAGATGTAGTGTTATTTGGGGGTGGGAAGAGAATGATAAACTGGTCATCGACCTTAAATTAATCACACACAGAGTACTTCCTTTTCAAAGTAGAATAAAGTGTCTCATTAAATCACATGCTTTATTTTGGGGACGCTTGATGTAATAGCCAACCAATCTTCTTTCCGATGAACTCTCTTTTCCTAAGCAAACAAAAATTCAGTCCATGTTTCACGAGGCTGTGAAAGCACGTGAAACCAGAAAACAACAGATTTTAATAAAGGGGTGGGAAAATCCACACTACGCCAACCATGGCCAGTACACGCCACGGTAGTGATATCAATTTCAGGCAGAGGGGACCAAAGTAAGATAACAAAGGAAACGAGGGGCGCTGCATAGTAAAAAAAGGATACTCCTCTAAGGAGGCGGGACATCTCAGACACGTCTGCCCCAGACAACAGGGCAGCGCAGCGTGCGAAGCTAACCCTGACGGAACTCTGAAAGGCTCGGGCAAACCCACTGTTCTACCCGGAGGCTTCGGGGTTCCTCTTTAGCAACAGATTAAGCGGCAGAAATCCAGCAAGTGCAGTTGATTGGACTAAGTGCCAATCAGCTTTACCTGTGTGACTGTTCGCAGCGCTCCGCACAACGGCAGGATTGAGTCACATTCTTCTCAGGGTCACACAGGCCATGCATGATGACAGGTAACCTCTGAGCCACAAAACACACCTCAACGCACTTCAGTTTTAAAAAGCTGGGCGGCGTGTCTACTCAGGCCACAGCTGAAGTAGAAATGAATGGCAAAAATAGCTGGGACATTCCTAAAGAGTCAGAAACCAAACACCACACTTCCGAACACCACACGGGTCCAAGGGATCTCAAAAGGAATGTAAAAGTACTTTGAACTAAACAAGTGGAGTGTGATTTAGCAAAATATACGGGATGGTTCAAAAACAGCACTTAGAGGAAAATTTATGGCAGTGTGGGTATATGTTAAGAAAGAAGGTAAGTCTAGACTTCTACCTTAGGAAACTATGAAAAAAAGGGAGCACGCCAGCCCAAAGCAAGCGCGCGAAAGGAGGTACTAAAAACTGGAGTAGAAACCAACAAAATTGAAAACAAGAAAGCAATAAAGAATATCAACAAACACAAATTGGCTCTTTGAAAATATTCATAAAATGTATAAACCTTTAGTCATAATAGCCAAAAACAGAAAGAAAGAGAGAAGACACAAATTATCAGTATCAAAAATGAAAGAGTATCATTACTGATCCCATGAATATTAAAAGGGTAATAAAAGGAATGAGTCTACATCAAAACTGAAGTGAACCAATGTCTTGAAAGGTGCAAACTACAAAATTAACAGGGAAAGAAATAGATAACTTTAAGAGTCCTACGTATATTTTAATAATTGGATCAATAATCAATAATCTTGCATAGAAGAAAGCACAATGCTCCTATGTGTTTACTGGCGAATTCTACCAAACATTTAAGAAGGAAATGACACCAATTGTTTGCAACATCATCCAAAAAGCGGAAGCCGAAGGAACACCTCCTGACTCATTCTCGGATGTCCGCAGTGTCTTAATAGCTAAATCAGATGGAGGCACTGCAACGAATGTCAACTAGAGAATGCTGTCTCTCGTGGACACAGATGCAGGAATCTATTGCATGATTCCAACGACACACTGTAGCAGTGTCAACGAGGCAAAGCTGCAGGGATGACGAAAGATCCGCGGTTCCCAGGGCTCAGACGGCGGAAGGCAGGGCGAAAGGCAGGCCCCAGAGGACGTTTCTGGGCAGTGAAACTGGCCTGCACGGCTTTGTACTAGCAGGCCCATGACGCTATGCCTTTGTCAAAACCCAGAAAACTTCACAGCCCAAACAGTGAACCTTAACTCTTGCAAATTTCAACAACAAAAAGAGTCATTTCGAAGGACAGGGGATTCCAGAACGGAAATGGGGTATCACCGAGTCACCTAACTGCATTACAAACATATGAAACAGCTTTACTGAAACGAGCAGGGAGACGTGTTGCCGACCTTAGCAGCTTTGGAAATGAGTACAGTCCGCAGGAGCGAAGGCCACAAAAGTGCGGGTTAGCACCCCCATTAACCCCACCTCGGCCGGCTCAGAGACACGGAGCTCCCTGATGGACGAGCGAGGCCCCTGCCACGCTGCCGAGAAATCCGACTGCAGACCTCCCCGTCAGCCTTCCTCAAAGGGCCCTGTGACATTTTACTAGTGACAATGACAGCCAGACAGTGTGTGCACTGGAGAAGGGGAACATGCCGGAATTGCCAGGGATTCCAGGACACCGGCTCTGGAACACTGACACTAAACCATGGGGTGCGGTCACTGGCTCCCAGAGCTTGGCTACCGTCCACTGGGGGCTCGGTGACCTGCCAGCCTTCCCGCGGAGCTGTGGAGGGGGGAACGCAGGCCTGGGTTCCTGGAGGGAGGTCGGTGGGGTCAGGAACAGGCCAAGCCACAGAGCTTCCACCTCTGACCAGCAGAGGAAAGAAACGAGTAAATGTTTGTTTCTGGAAAGACCGGTGCTGCCTGCAGGAGTTTCTGGGGCTGACAGAGCCACGTGCAGCTCACCTGGTGGCTTAAAGCAACTGAATTCATGCTGTCGTAGCTCTGGAGGCCAGGGATTCAGGAGCAAGGTGTTGGGGGAAGCATGTTCTCTCTGAAGGCTCAAGGGAAGAGTCTTTGTTTCTCTTCCAGGGCTCTGGTGATCGCTGGTGGTCCGTGGTTGTCCTTGTCTTGTAGACGTGTCACTTTAATTTCCGCCTCCATTGGTACGGGACGCCTCCCCGGTGTGTCCGTGTCTTCACATGGCCTCCTTACAAGAACACCAGTCACTGACGTAGCGCCCACCTTAACTCAGTAGGACCTCATGTTAACATGATGGTGCCTACAGAGACTATTTCCAAATCAGGTCACCTGCACAGGCAGTGGGAGTCAGGACTTGACCGTATAGTCAGAAGAAACAACTCGAACCACACACACCATCGAAGTCTTCAAAGTTTCAGGGGCGGTGAGTCCACATCTTCATTTGATGCCCCACCTGCCACAAAACGCAGGCGGCCTTGGAGGGATGGCGGTGGGTCATATCATGAACCTCAGCCTAGTGGAGCTTCCAGACGTAGCTGTGACCTCAGAGGCCGTTTCCTCGCTGGAGCAAATAAACGCACCCCCGGAGCCTGGGGTGCACTCCACCCTGTGAATAAAACCCCCACGGTCAGCTGGTTCTCAACTGGCAGCACCGGCGGCCCTTCCTGGCCCTGTCACGGGCTCATGGCAACTCCGCAGCCCTCGGGCACATGGCGGTCCGCACTCTGGAGGACGTCCCAGCAGCAGTCCGGCATGTTGATAGATGGTGGTGATTAGACCCAGTGAGCGGGAACCGGCAACACCCCCAACACCCCGGAAGGCCGTGAGTAACAACAGAGGGTGGCAGATGAATCTTGCAAAAATTCTGGGACCTGGCACCTCAGCGAAATTTCTAGGTACCCAGTGGTCCGGACGAAGGACAAGTGTCGCCTCTGGTCCCTGCGGTGCTGACCAGAAGCACAGTGCTCAGTGGGCTGGGGGTTCTCGGGGAGCACAGTGCTCCTCTGGGTGCTGCCTGCGCCCCACCTGGGGAGCCACGCAGGGCTGCCCGTCGGCGTGAGCTGTGGGCAGCAGGAGGCCCGGAGTGCTCTCGGCCCACGGCACGGTCTCAAGGTCCAAGCGGCAGGGAGGACAAAACAGCACAAAAGAAGAGAGGCTTCAGGGGCCACTGAAGGAGGGTGCCTCCAGCCCCGCGTGTCACTAGAGAACTGAGCCTGTGGCGATCTGGCTGGGATGGGTGCAGAGCTGGGGTGTCATGCTGGGTGGGTGAGTGTGGGTGGGAGAAGGCAAGGGGTTAACCGAAAGGTAAGAAGAAAAGATAGAACCTGTGCTAAAGGTAAATCCCAGAATGAGTAAGACACTATTTACACACTTACATTTATGTGCATGTGAAACAGGAAAATCTAACCATTAGTTGATACAAAGGAAATATTGTTAATGTTATTAGATGTGATCAT
This sequence comes from Mormoops blainvillei, assembly GCA_004026545.1. Taxonomy (NCBI): domain Eukaryota; kingdom Metazoa; phylum Chordata; class Mammalia; order Chiroptera; family Mormoopidae; genus Mormoops; species Mormoops blainvillei. The sequence continues at coordinate 30,224 of PVJD01010536.1, read as the reverse complement.
GTTATTATGATAATGCAGGAAAACACCCTTAGTTTTTAGACTTTCATGTTGAAATGTTTTGATTATAAAATGGCATATTTGTGATTTATTTTATAATATTTTAACAAAAAAAAGATGATCAAATATATGTCAAAATGTTAGTGTTAAAATTAGGCACTGAACAAAAAAGGTTCATATTCTTCTATTTTTCTGCTGATTAAATGTTTTATCATGAAAAGTTTATAAAACATAGCAAGGGAACTTCCACGGATGAGAGAAATAAGACTAGCGAAAGCGCACGGCGGAGGCTGACAGGCCTGCGCTCAGGTCCGTAAGACGTGACTGAAGCCGAGGATCTGAGAGAAAAGGAATTAGAGCTAAATTGGGAACGACAGGTTGGAGAGTCATTACAGAAGACCTGCGTTATTTAATAGAACATATATTTAATATAATACACTGCAAAAATCATAAGGAGGCAGGTGAGGTATGATGAAATTGTTGAGCAAGACTGAGAAAAGCAATGAATTTTTTTGCTTTTTCTTTTTTGGTTTGTTCAATTCTCTTAGGAAGATTAGATGGGTGATGGGCTTGTGGAGCGCATCCTGGAATGAAGAAATGCAGAGGGAATAACGGAGGGGCTGCTCTGAGAGCCCAATATGTCTCTGCTGAAGGAGAAGCTGGAGAGTTTGAATCACACGGGGAACAGAAACACACAGATTAACAGGACTAAGATGCTAGAGGGCTTGCAGGTGACAAATAGAAAGTGCCCAGAAACTATTATTTTTAATTCTCACCTTAGGGTATTTTATTGATGAGAGAGAGAGAGACATCAATCAGTTACCTCCTTAATGTGCCTGGACTGGGGATCGAACCCGCAACATTTTGGTGCACAGGACAATGCTCCAACCTCCTTAGCCACTTGGCCAGGGCTGCCCATAAATTATTTTGAGATTTAAACCATCAGCCAGATGAGAAAGAAAGAAGACGAGGCCAGTTGTCTGTGCCACTTACAATGCCGCCGATTGCAGGGGAGGGGGTGTGCAAGCCCCCCCCCGAGCTGGGGTTGACTACCAGCCATTTGGTTTTCAAAAACTCCGAGAAGCCATGTATTCCACTCCAATTTAACCAAACTTTATGTCAACAAGTAGAATTATTCCCTTAGAGCCTACTGTCATCATATCTTCTAGATAAAAATTGAGAAATGTATAATAAACTACAGAAAGTAATTTTAATTTGCACATGATACACCAGAAACATCATAAATCCCTTCTTGGGCAACAATAATTCAGGTTCCTGGGGTTTCGAGGGGATGTGGATGTCCTGTTCTTGTTCTATTATTATCTGCTTTGAATGCTATAAAATGGCACTTGCTTGATTAGTTCACTCACTCCCTTCCAAATATTTTTACCACTAGGCGCCATGCCCGACCCAGTGCTGGGGTGTAGATCGGAAAGATGAATGGGGCCGTGAGCCCGCCTCAACCCCGCGGAGACAGGTGCATAAACAAATGTTTGAAACGTGCGTCCGGTGGCAAAGGCGTGGTGTGCGCAGTGGGACGCAATCAGCAGACAGGCCAGCCTTTCTTGGGATGTCACGGTCGGCTTCAGGGGGACCTGCCTCTGCCAAGACTGCTAGAGGACACGTGGCCAGGTCAGTGCCTGAGGGCATTCGAGCCCATTGGTAGTCACTGTTTTGGGGTGTGTAGTACATTTGACGACTCAGTGGCTCACCTAACAGACACAACTAGATAGATCAAGATACATCCTCCGTTGCATTAACAGTAAATGTTTTACGGAAACTCACCGGTGCACCCGTGACGGGCGCACATGCACAGTGTCCCGGGACACACCGCCGGGAACCCCTCTTACCTGTGAAGAAAAGGAAGTTACTGAAATATCGGGGGAGTAAAGAAAACCCTTTGCAAGGATCTACAGGAAAGAGAGTTGTCCAAATTAGCCCGTGGAGTTAGAAGTGTCTTTCCAGGAGAGGCAGCCCGTCCAACGACAGGTGCGTGTGGGCGCCGGCACTTGGGCAAAGGAGAGCACCTGCCTCTTTATGACGGGTGGGTCTCTTTATGACAAGCATTATACCTGAAACAGGAAACATAATGATGTGGGTAAGTGCCCACGATAGAGAGTCAGTGACCCTCAGCGCACCGACTCACCGTGTTAACACAAGCGCGGGATAAGCGTCACAGGGGCTGGCAGTGCCAGGTCGCCCTTCGCCTCGGGCTCTGTGTGTAGGAAACCTAGGCCTGTTGCAGCGAGGGCGTGGGGCGCCGTGCTGGTTCTTCATCACTTTATTTCTTCCTTCCTGTCCACTCCTAATCACTCCTCATACCTCCTCAAAACGCCATAGTCTGTATTTTAAACCGATCCCCCTCTGTTCTCGCTAGGCTGGTCGCTGCCTGTGTAATTCCTGACCTGCTGAAAGCAGACACGACCTCGCCGGGCGCCGCCTCGGCTTCCAGACGTCGCTGACCCACAGGTTCCTAGAGCTCCTCCCACTCGGGTTGCTCTTACTGGGGGCCGTGTAGCCGAGCCAACCTGCCATGAACAGGTGGCTGCTCTGCCCCTGTGGGGACTTCAGTGGCTTCCTGACGATCACAGTTCCGCGGTCCCCAGGAGGGAGGTGGCTTCCCTGGTCAATTCATCCTCAAAAACCTGCCCCATCACTCAGCCTTTCTGATCAGATCCTTGTAACAACGAAGCCTTGTTGCGACTTTTCTTGTTACATAATTGAATATTTTCCACCCAGAAGAATTGTTTTTCATCCACTTGTTGATGAACCAGGTAAGCAGCAAAGAAAAGTGCACGTCAACTTGCAGACCCTGTCGCCTGGTAGACTCTTAGGTACCAGTCGTCTTCCACAGCCTGGTGGGTTGGCGGCCATGCGTTTTGATTGTGAGGTCTCACACACAGACACACACACACATGCAAACACAAGTGTGTGTGCACCGAGCTTCTCTGTGCCATCATCCCTGAGAATTTCTGATGGGCTTTGGGTGAAATCATTTGCTTTTGAGTTTTAGTTTTAAGCTTCTTACTAAGAATATGTATTCCCAGCATCTTAGCTTAGAAATGCCGGATTTTTTATTCCCTTCATATTTTTTCCTGCGCATTTTAAAAATGTAATGCACCTGAATTCTATTGTGTGAGTGGAATCGTAATCTTGAGGAACAGCGTGTCGACAAAGAGGAAGCCCAGCACCCTCAGCCAGGGGACACGGCAGCCTCTGCCCAGCCGCCGCTGCGAGAAACAGCATGAGAAAGGCTGCACTGGAAGCTGCTCCTCCCCCTACGAGTGTGGAGAGAGCACATCTGCTTCGACTATAAAAGAGAGAGCGGGCACATTCCTGTGTTTAGCTGAATTCCCGGCAAGGACCATGTTCAAGCTATGTGTGAATCCATGTATTCATTTATCCATTAGGGATTTTTCCTTTCGAATTATAGGATAAAGAGAGATGTATGAAGTTCTATCTTTTATTCTAGCTGAACATAGAATTCTAGCTTTGCCACAAGGATTCCAACACCCTCTTACATTTTCTCCTTCGTGTGTGCCAGAATGAGTGGTCACTGGGACACTAACCAGTTTACGGAACCAGAGATCGGAGTCCTGGGATCGCCTACAGCCATTCTTGTTGGTGTCTAAAGCTCCTACACTCCACGAGTCAAACTTAGATTGTTCACTGTTCGCCTCCACAGCCACGGTCATCCCCCAAAGCTCTGGGCTGCAGCTATTCTAGAAACAACTTTGGAGGCTGCGTGGGGAGCGCCATGGTTGCGGGGGCTCAGAGGCAACTGGCGGGGAGTCCATGAGTCTGCGTCTTGATACAGTTGCTGCCATGATTCTGCCGTGAGAAAACAAGGCCTTGGCTTCTACTGAAGCCCCAACAGCTTAAAACAGTTCCCCAGGGATTCATCAACTCCGTTTCTAAGGGTAAGAAGCCCTCTTCCTCCCGCCCAGGGGTCACACCAGATGATCTCATCGTCTGTCCTGTGCTGGGGACGCTGCCGGTCAGCGTGCACACACCCAGCCCGCACCCACCACACCGGGTGGAGCCGAGGCGGGGAGCTCGGGCTGTGAGGGTCGGCGTGCTCACTGTGGCTCCCCCCGTCAAATTCACTCTTGAGTCTGATATCAGCGATTCCGCCTGTGTCCCATGTCTTCCCGGGCCTACACTGTCACATTTTCAATAAAAAGTCCGGAACCTCCTTAGCAAACACTGTTAGCAAGTTGCGTTTATTCAGTCCAGTAAGTTTCTGACATCACAGGTGCCTCGTTTTGAGCCCGAACCTGTGTTCCTCTTCCCTGGGGCTGCAGGTGACTCTGCCCCAGGGTTGGCTGATGGTGTGTATGATGGGACCGGGCTCCTCGACATTCTGTTTGTCACCTGCATCAACAGACACGCCCTCCCTGGTGGGCACCACTGTCCCCTTCCCTTTCTCATCAGTGCCCCTGGCCTCGGTCCCCTCGTCACAGCACTGCGCTTCTGCCCAACTCAGTGAGTCCCCAGAAGTTATTCCCTTTCATCTCAATACGTGCCCGTTGCCTCTCACTTTGAAAGGCCTCTGCTCTTTGGGGTAACAGCGCTGCAGTCACGTGACCCCCACGTGACAAAGCCTGCGGCCACAGCGGCCGGTACAGGAGCACTTCCGTGTGGCGCACAGTCCTCGAAGGTGGCTCCCAAGGGGCCTCTGCTTCCTGGTAATTGCACCTTTATACCCTCCTCTCTCTGAGGGCAGGATGAGCTTAGTGACCTTCTCCTAACAGAGAGAATACAACGTAATGCGAGGTCACCTTAGGACGTACTCGTGAACGTCTGGGACTTGCACCTGGCGGGCACTGTCCTTGACCCCTTTCCTGCACACCTGGGGGCCACATGGAGCGCTCTGGGGTTACCAGTCAGTGAGGAACCTCGGCCCCCAGGCCCCATGGCTCAGGGAACTGACTTTTCCCCACAACCACGTGGGCGAGTGTGGGAGGGCCCCTTCCCCTGGAGGGTGGGGGCAGTAGCCATAGCCAGCCCTAGTCGGAGGCGCGGGAAGCAGAGGGTGCAGCGCCAGCCGCCGGTGGCCCTGACCTGCCAGCGCGGCGAGGCCGTCAACCTGTGGGTTTGGGGCGCTGCGCGTTGGCGGAGCTTTTACCCAGCCATAGTCAACTACTGCTGTACCCGCACTGCGCGGCAGCGCCCGCAGACGGCGGCGCAGGAGCCGCCTCCTCCGTGCACCCAGAGTGCCGACCGCCCTGTCTTGCACACGGGAAGGGTTCCGGAAGTGAGTGCTAGTTCCACGTGAAAAAACCTCATTGTCTTCAACACAGACACCACAATGTCCTTGTCGTTGCTAGAGAGCTTTCCTGTTTACTTCTCACTAATCTGTGAAGCCTGCCTTCCTGGCCTTCCTGTAAAAGGAGACGGGAGCAGCGGATTCCAGTCGCCAGATCGACCCTCCGCGTTTAGTGTTGGGGACCTTAGTAGGAGCTCTGCGCTCATTCGGCGGGGACGAGATTTGCCGACGCCCTGCTGTGTGCAAGGAATCAGTCCGACTGTCAGAGAAACGACTAGGACAGCCCGCCTTTTCAGAAGCGAGAGCAGAGTGACTTAGACTGGGCATCTCATCAATCGGGCGCCGTCACTCCCCGGAAACCCCTGGGGAGCGCGGCCGTGTGTCCCGCAGAGCCAGGGCCCGGCCCACCCGCCGAGAGCCCGATGCCGCCCGGCGGGGGAGCTCACTCAGACGCTTCCCGAAGGCCCCTGGGGACTGCGACGCACAGGCAGCATTGAACCCACCGAGGCAGCGCAAACCCTCTCGTTAAATCTTCGAGACTTAACAGAGGCTTATTCAGCTGACGCGGACCGTCGGCGTTGAAACCAGGACCGCAGTTCGGGTCTGCCGGTCCTGGACAAGGGACGGTTAACTGTCGTGCTCCCTCCGCGTTGCTCTGTGTTTGTTTACGCGGTCGCTGTTCCCAAGACAAGTCTTTTCTGAGCGGTTCCGCAGCGCAGGAAATGGGGGCGCTCCAGATGGGCTTTTAAAAAGTCTGCCTGCAGGAGTAGCTCTTTCCTTCCTCTCTCCCTCCACAAAAAAGAAAAAATCAATCTCAGTGAGGTTTGCAGAAACATTTCTTCAAAAATGTGTAACGACAAGGGCGGTAACAGCAAGCCGTTCCCCACGCACTGGTTCTCCGATGGCCACATTCGGCTGCTGCCGGAGCTCTCCCCTGCGCGCCGTCCAAAGCGCCTTGAACCAAGTCAGGCCGGCGAGAGCGTGGTGTCCCCTCAGCATGGCGCCCCTCCAGCGTAGCTTCCCGTCGTTAGAACCCGGGGAAGAGGCCCCATGCTCAGCCCAGAGGAGCGTCTTCGGAGACGCTCTCTCCTGACTCCCTCATCTCGCAGGGGACACTGCTGCCGGCAGGAGGCAGAGCAGCGCTCGCAGGACCTCTGACCGCGCCCCAGCAGCCCCTGCGGGCCCGGCGGAGCACATGGAAACACGGGAAAGAGGTGGCAGACCAGAAGCCAAACTGGGAGAGGCCTTATTGCATCATCCCAAACGACGCCTGCAGACCCAGCAGCCACGGCGGCGAGGGGTCGTATTTCAAGGATCCACGGGCAGAAGCAGGGACCGAGTTGAACGTTTCATCCATGATTTAAGACACTTTGTAATGATACTCTCTTACATTTTTCCAGGTGAGAGATTTCATCCGAACGAGTTTTCATCTAGTGGCAAGGACAACGTGCTTATACTGAACACATCTTAAAGAAACCGGAGGAGAGGAAAGTGAAGCTGCATTTTCACACTGCCGCGAGTTTGGCTTTTCATTACCTGGTTGTCACGTATGGGTTGCTGCATACACTCGCTTTCTAGTCTATGATGCAAGTGAGCGAAACAATTTTTGAAAATAAAGAGCATCACGCTCCAACCCAGTTGGTAACTACCCCCATGGTACTTCCATAACTCTGAGGACTGTGCGCCTTTATCTGGGGAGCCTTCGATCTGAGAGAACACGCAGCTTCGAGAGTGGTGCCCCCAGAGTCCTGGGAAGAGAAAGAAGGCTGCTGGAATCAACTACAGAGTGACCCCAAGTCGTCCCTCCTCCCTGTACCCACATCCTTTCCCCCCGACGTGCTGAGCGCTCTGACCAGGGCTGCCCCACGCTGTTTCCTTGGGCCGACACAGTGAGATGCGGGGGGGTGTGCAAGTTGTGTGCCCACATCACAAACACTCCTTGTCCTCCCCTTGCTCTCTTGTGCTTCTGCCACCACGGGGAGAAGGCACCTGTTGGAGGATGACAGTCACACAGAGCTGAGTCACCCAGGCAGTCGGACGAGGCCAATCTGGAGATGTCAAACCCTGCGCGTGTGATCAAACCTAGTCAACATCGTCAGCGCCACCGGCCGAGCCGAAGCTGCCCAGGCAGCGAGCCATTCGCATACACGGTGCTTTGCCGCTGAGTGTGCATGGCCGCTGGTAAGCAGTATGGGAAATACGGACAGTGTCGTGGTGACGACACACGGTGCCAGGCGGGGACTAGGTTTGCCGTGGTGATCACGTGGTGAGTTCTCTAACGCCCGGTCACTGGGGTGTGTACCTGCAGCTGATATAATGTTGTATGGCAGCTGTAATTGAAAATTTAAAAATTATTTTTCAAATTACTGACATGTCAGTATTCTCCATGTAAAAAGCTGCCTTTGTTCAACCTCTCTTTTATTAGCCACCTGTGGAGGGACGCCTAGGAAGCCGAATGGATAGGTGGAAAGAGATTGGCTGTAGGTGAGAGGGAGGAGTCGCCGGAAAGGGAAGTCGGCCCAAGCCAACCAGAGCAGGGACGGTGGTGAAAGCTCTTGGGATATTTAGGCAAGCCGCAGCCTAGAACCTTCTTGGGGACTGTCGCCGTGGACTACAAATTCGGGTCCCTTTCATGTTTGCAGAGCAGCCACTAAAGCTCGGTTCTCACCGATGTTTTGCTTTGGCTGCTTCGACTGTGATTCCGGATGGCACGGACTCAAGGTCCGCCAGGGCCACACGCACAATGATTAGCCTGCGTTTCTCCAGCTGACGATCTCTCACTGTGCTCGACGGTAACGTCTTTTCTGCATGGACACAGAGATCTGTAACTCCTCCCTTTCCGATGGGGATGCACCGAGGAAATGCACCGCCTTTGCCGCCACTTCCCTAGCGGGAAACTTAAAATAAGCCGACACGCCGTGGGGCCGCGGGGCCCGGCGCCGGACTTGCCGCGCGGCTGGGACACCATGGACCTCGGAAGGAAGAGGCTGGGGATTTCCGTGTCGCGGGCCCCTGCTGGTGATACGCACGAGAAAATGTGTTATGGCATCGTTCACATGGCAAATAACGGTTGTGAACAGACATTCTTCTGCTGGAAAGTCGTGGATTTGTAAGCACCGTTTCACACTTTGGGATGCCTCTTACTCTGGCGTCTACGAAGCCTGCCACGCGTTTCCTCGCCGTGACTCCCGGGGTCCGGGCCTGCATCGGGTCCATCGCACGGGGGGAGAGCTCAGCTCCGCCCTACAGCTCGGGGGCAGTGAGTCCTGTCCTTTGACTATAATGATAATGGAGTACCCTCCCCCCTCCTTCACCGTGCGTGAAGGGAATTCATTGTGATATGTTCCCATTTTTTTTTTTTTGAAGCTATGCTTAACCACAACTTAGATGCAACTAGGATGCATCTTAGATTTTAATTGCAGCAAATATCAGCCAAGCAGAGTGGGGCCGCGCAGTCCAGCGAGGCTGCTTATTGCGCCTATTTATCTATTTATTCACTCACCCGTTTAACAAATAGAGCCGTTTATTGCCACGCGCTTGACCCCGTGTTCATAAGAAGTGAATCACCTTGTCATGGAAGTAGACAGGCGCATACAGGAAAAAGAGAAGGAAAATACAGAAAAGGGGAAGGAAGCAGAGGGGAAGGGAGGAGGGGGCAGGAAGGGAGGGGAGGGGAGGGGGGTCCAGATGTCAGGTGATATACCAGGCCTGTGGGCAGGAACTGGCAGCGAGAGGTGAAGAACAGGACACATTTACACCACAAAATACAACCGACTGGCGAGGGGACTCGCTGGGGCGAAGAAAGGGAGGCAGCGGGCCTGTGTGAAAGGTGCCGCTGCCGTTCTGGTGTGCGATGTCTCCACCCACTCTGTGAAAGGACGTGGGGCGGAGCGGGCTCGGGGTGACCCCAGCGGGGCGAGGGGCAGATGGCGGAAGGCGGGCGGAGGCTGAGGAGGTGGCCGGGTCCCCCGTGCGGGGCGCCCCCCGCCGCAGGAAGAGCACGTAGCTTCTTCTCACGCAGCGGCACCCACTCGGCTGAGCTGGTCCCCCCAGCCAGATGGCCCAGACCGTGGGCTCTCAGCACCTGAATTCACAAGCACTCTTCACGCCGGGGCCCCACGACACCCAGGCCGGGGTGGGGCGGGGGGAACCAGGGAGAGCGTGGGGTGGGGGGTGCAGGGCAGGAAGACGCACGGGACGTGTTTTCATGGTTTTTCAATGGTGCTTCATCTTCCCTTTAGATTACAGTCAGTCACGTAGGAGAAAATTTAGATTTTTAGAATTTAGAAAGTTTAAAAAGAAATAAGGAGTATTTGTTTTGTTGTTAATTTAAGCATCTTAGAAAGGGAGGGGGGGTTAATTGGGTTGGGGGACGCAGAGCAGGAGGAAGGGAGTGCGAGGAAGGCAGAGAGAGCAGCGTCCCCAGTGCCCTTGCAGGAGGGTGAGGGGGCCTGGGGTCCCCGGAGCTGCAGGAACCCTGGCCGGCGGGCGCACCAGGCGTGCCAGCCAGTTGCAGCTCCCTCATGTGGAGGGGAAGGAGGAGGGAGGGGCGCCTGGCAGTGTATTGGGGGGCAAACGCCGGGCCCCAGAACACGTGTGCCCGCATGGCTGTGTGAGGTCTTCTCTGAGGAAGCCTCTAACTAGAAAAGACATTCTAGAAAAAGAGAGAGAGGCCAGCACTGTTGTCTTGAACATAAAAACTCAGCGACAAGGAGGGAAATGGAGGTTGCGGTGAACGGAAGCGTGCGATGCTGTTTACCGTGATTCTTCCTAACCGCTGTGTTTCCAGTAAGTTCCGCTGTTGTCTCATGGCCAAGAGGTCCCGTTATTGTAATGTCTGTGTGTGAACACTGTGGAAGTTAGATTTACCTGTGACAACCTAAACCATTTATCTTTTGGAATTTTTTCTTAATATATATGTAACTGGGGAAAATGGTAAAACTTTAACAGGAAATGTTAGGGTGGGGTTGCTAAGTTGTTTGATAGAAAATGACCTAAACCATATGTTCTGTATTGTTTTGTTTTAGTTGGATCCTTGGTATATAATTGGGGAAAAATGATTGCGAAACTTCAGTAGAAAACGGCGAGGGGTTTCTGACATAGCTGCTAATCTCACCTGAGATTGGCAGCCACCCTCGAAAACACTGCTTCCCACGCGGGAAGGGCAGCACCGGGGGCCTCCGCCGCTAAAGGGTCCTTACAGCGCTGTTCTCTGCTGCAGCGCTGCGGCTGCGGAACAGGTGAATGAGGACTGAGCAAATCTGTTACCTTTTATAAGCTATGAATATTCTTTTTTGCTATTTAAAATTGAAGTTTTTATTATTGCTGTTGCTTGTTTTCAAAGGAAGGGAAAATGTTCTAATTTACAGACAGTGCATTGGTAGATCAAGATTTTATGTTCTGTTTTAATAGTTGCTAGTGAATGCAAATATCACATAAAAGAGCAGGTATAACAGGTGCTGTTAAATTGATCCCACCTGTGAGGGGACGCAAGCCCCCCCCCCCCCCATCAGCTTTTCTGGGCTGAGGGTGAAGAGGGAGCGGCATGGTTTACAGTTTCAAAGGACCATATTTCCCTTCCTCATTGGCTACATAATCTCAAATGGTAAATTATTTCATTTCTAGTGAATTAATTTTTCCCAAGGCACCTTACCATTATGTTGGATTTTAATTTGAAAACAGTATGTCAAAATACCCAGCAGACATGATGATTATAAGAAAAGAATCAATACAACATCATTCCAGGGGGTCACTCTCTGCTTTACGGTTAAAATTCTAGAGTTATCCTTTCTCAACGATGAAGTCCCCAGGTGGAACTCAGGAGAGGTAACAAGACTTGACGTGCTCGCTGCATGTGAGCCGAGATGATGGACGTCCGTAATGGAAGATGGCGCTACACTTTTGCCCATGAATAAAATGAATATGCATATTCTTTCTTTGTGTTTATTTTGTGAAAAGGAAAGCCGAAAGAACCCGGAATAATTTCTAAGTATTAAAATTTAAAATCTCATCACTCTAGAGAGGTTTCCAAGTATCTGGCTATTCAGCGTGATGGACAAGGAAATGCCTCCCGCTCAGGTTGCCATGGCAACTCTCCCGCGCCTCACCAAGTCCAAGGAAAGCACAAGACAAGGAAATAGAAATAGTATTACGATCAGACAACCTGAACTGTGCGCCGCTACCTCCGGAAAGTCGGCAAAGACTGGGAATTACACCAAACGCGATGCAGAGCCTCCACAAGCACGGGGGGCCCTTTGGCAGCAGCAGGGAGATGCTGTTTTGCGTCGGATGTTGAAGTTGGCCCGTGTAATAGGCACTGACGGCAATCACTCATTAGCTATGACAACAGCCTCCGAGCGCAGCGTTTATCGCCTCTCCTTATGGAAATGACCCCAAGCTTTCTGTGATTAAGGAGCCCTCTGAGGCTGCACAACTAGCAGTGGGGACGTGGGCACTTGGGGACCTCCCACGGGCCTGCGAGGACCCGGCCCCTGGGCTCTCTGGCGAGGGGCGAGGTGCGGCTGCCTAGCGCACACCGCAGGGCGCATTGCCCCGCCCAGGTACCGGGACCTCCGCTTAGTGTGCCCAGTGCCTCCCCGGGAGTCACCTGCCGCTGGGGGCAGGGCCTCAGCTCCCCCGCAGGCCCTGGGACCCACCCCCCACCCAGGCTCTGCCCCCTCCGGGTGCCCTGCTGAGCTCATAACCCCGGGGAACAGAGGTGCGGCTTTCCAGGGTTGCTGATTCCCTCGATCCGGAGAGAAAGATGTGCCACGGGGCGGTGATGGATGGGAGAGCTCTTTTTTGGAAGGTTCAGCTCATAATTGCAACAGCCCACTTAAAACTAGAAAAACGCAGTTTTCGGGAAACCTAATTCTTGAGTTTGGTTTAGCCTCTAACTGCTGAAGGTCTCCCTAACTGGAAGCTTTCCATGCCGTCAGTGGCAACGCCCCCCGGTCCCCCGCTACAGGAAACAGCGGGAGGCTCTTCGGGGAGTTAAAGGTGGAATTGCGGCGCGATGCCCAAGTCCCTGCCTGGCGTTCATCCCCGCGACTGAAAGCCAGGCGGTGGAAGAGGCGAGTGCTGCCCAGATGTGGAAACAGCCCGGGGACCGTCCACAGGGGGAAGGGCTAGGAAAACGTGGCACATGCACACTGGAGCGCGTCTTCCAGCCTTTAAACAGGGTAAAATGCAGCCGTTGGTGACACGGGAGTGAGCCCGGAGGATTCGTGGCCAGTGAAAGGAGCCAGCCGCGAAGGCACAGGACTGCACAATCCAGCTCCGTGGGGAACTGAGGGAGCCCAGCTCGCAGAGCCAGAGCAGGGCGGCGGTGGACGCTGCAGCGATGGGCCACGGGCTGTCGCTGTTCGCCAGGTAAAAACTCTCCGCGGCGCGAAACGAGTGCGTTCTGGAGACCTGCCGTGCAGTCCGGGGCCTCGGAAAACAGCGCTGTGCTGCACCCTGGCCCTTTCAGGGAGCGGGCTTCGCATAGAGTGTTCTTACCACAATTTTACATTAAATCACATTAAACTAAATTAAATTCTACTGGAAAGCAAAGAAACAAAAACAAAGCTCGGCGCTAGGCGGCTGCGCTGGGCCCCCTGTTGGACGTCTGGCTGAAAGCTGACCGTCCGCTTTGTGGACCCTTGCTCCCTGACTGAATCATAGCTACGCGGTTGGAGGCGTCGGTCCTGCAAGTCACATGTTCTGGGGGATGCTGACCAAGCCCACAGGCACGCGAGGGCCACAGAGTAGACACAGAGAGGCCCGTGGTGCACACAGCCCCCCAGGTGGTCCCCCTGCCCTCGCGGGTGGAGGAGATAGGCTGGTTCCCCTGGACATGTTATGTTCCCTGCAAACACGGCAAATCCGACATGGAGTTGCAAATAAATCTCGGGAAAATGGCTCCTTGGCCTATAGGTGTATCCACGGCACGTGTTTTCTCAGCAGTAAAATCCAGCAGGTTGTCATGACAAAGGCAAGACCACGGGAGTAAATTCCAGCAAAACGTAACCCCTTCTCTGGGGCCCTGCACCCCGAGATGGACATTTCCCAGGGAGGGGACTGCAGCGTCACATGTCACGTGGGTTTTCTCCAAAGGCTTCTAGATTTTGAAACTACACAGCTATCAATTTCTGCTATGGACAATGGCAAGGAGACTTGCTAGGATCCCTGAACTTATTAATAACACTCATTTAATCTCATTTTTACTAATCAAAGACACACAGGAGTCAATCAGAGCTTTGTATCAGCATAGGACACAGAATTGCTGCAATAAATTGATTTAATTCTCATCAAAACCGAGAGATCTCTTCAAGTGCCCTTTCAACATAATCACTCAGGAGTATGCATGATACCCTAAAGGTTTTTATAAATGTTAAGAAATAATTCAGTTTCCATCACTAATTTAGTATACCCTCACAGACTCAGGAAACTCAAGCTGGAAAATATTGATTACTCAGTCATCTAATTTAAAAGTTTTATTTTTAAAATCAATATACGATAATCACAAATATCACCAGCCCAAAGGCTTTCTGAACCCAAAGCTAAGGAGACATCATTTCATTCTCTCTTTAATCAGTTTTTATCCAAGCAGGGGTCGCCTTTTTCTGGACTACCCGTTACAGCAGATAGTCACCCGCCTGTGGAACGGCACGTCACCCAACAGTCCCAGCCGCTTAATGGGTTGGCATCACTCTTCCCGAAAAGCAGGCCCTCCTCCCACTTGTTCAGCTCTGTCCTTTCTTTCTGTAAATGTATCTTGGCTGACCCTACAATTCCTTCCTCCATACTGATCTCTACTTCAAGTTGGCCAAACACTACCCTTTTATACCTCCAGCAGGGGTGTCCAACCTTTTGGCATCTCTGGGTCACACTGGAAAAAGGGTCGTCTTGGGCCACACATTAAACACACAAACACTAACAAAACCTGATGAGCAAAAAAAAAAGGCTTTAGGTAAATTTATGATTTTGCGTTGGGCTGCATTCACAGCTGCCGGGGCTGCACGTGGCCCCCAGGCTGCAATCAGACACCCCCTGTGTAAAGTGGTCTTACTCGTTTCTACCCCATCTGTGCACAGCCTTCGGGAAACAGAATGGCTCACGCCCTCTTTACTCACAAAATCGTGGATTCCAAACCAATGTGAAATGTGTGACAGGCAACATTTACTTGTGATTTTCTGTCAATTGCATGAGCTCACGTACACGGCATACCCGTACCATTTGCCATCTGGCCTCTCTGATGCTCCCTCAAATAATGTACTGATCACACACAATCGATACCTTCTGCCACTTACAGTGGAACCCAACACACAGAGCTATTCCTGAGACTCGGTGCTCACGTGGCCGCGGCTGGCACCCCGGGTCCCCGCAGCCTCGACACTTGTGGCCGGATGTCCACTGCGTCCTTGAGAGGTGAAGGGGGAGATTTCATGGGGACCTTGTGACCTGGGCTGCTTCAACTCTGTCCCTGTGGCCATTATGGCCATAAGTGACACTTTCATTCACCACACCAGTATGATACGATGGCACTGCCAAGGCTGAGAACACAGAACCTACAGAGAGCGGGCAGCGAGCCCCACCTCCCCGCAGTGAGATTCCGCGAACATCCCACATGGCCACGCTGATGGCAGGTACACCGCAGAGTCTCCCGCCCTTTCAGCAGCGTCGCCGAAGGGTGGAGTTCACTGCAGAGGCTCGTCTTCCCCGCAGCCCCCTTTCCATTTCTCTCCCTGTGGTCTCGGGCGAGCCGAGAACGGCTGTCCTGCTCCGAATAAAATTCAGAAATTTCGAGCCCCCAGCCTTCACTCACAGAGGCACACCTGCTGCTTCTACCACCATAGCCCTGCCCAAAAAAACCACCCAACTCCTGGACCACGGAACAGGAAACGGCTCACGTCTTTCCTCCAGCTGTTCTGCCATTGTCACCCACTGTACCATTGACCCTTTAAGTCAGTGTTTCTCTTCTGAATCTATGTTTTTTCCTAATATCATCAAACCTGGGTATGTACATCTGTTTCCCCTCTGAAGGAAGATTTCTCCAGTGTAGGAGAAACAACATGGAAGCATTAACCTTCATCTGTCCTCAAAAACAAAAAAAACCAGAAAGTAGAAAGTGAGCAATTTATTATCACACTACTTTGTAATTTATATTTATTAGATTTAATTTATCCGGTTCTAGAAAAGAGTCACATAAACAAATCTAATACTATCATAATGTTAATGGAAATTAATATTGTGTTCATTAATGTGCACTTAAAATGGCATATGATTTATAGGTTATGTCATGTACAAACAATATTTAATACCTACAGACTTAGACACATAAACGCTTAAATTTGAAAGTGGATGGTAGTACTGAAAATAAATCACGTCTCCTTCGTAAGCCCCTTCCATCTCGGGGGGGCGGGTGGTGTTTTCTCCCCTCTGGGCCCTCGCTCCCACTTGTATTTCTCTCCGTCTCTTTCTTCGACAGCCTCTTCAGCCCCACTTTCTGGTCTGTTCCACATGTTGTTAGTAATCTTGTATTTCCTACCACTGATTTTCTGTCCCTGGTTTCTGCTGTTTAAGGTCTGGGTTTCCCCCTGAGCTAATTCTAAGCCCTTCGCCCAACTCGCAGAACTTCCAAAACATACTCTTCTCCAGCCTCACTGAACCAGGCCACCACCCCAAGTCACGGAGACCCTAACGTATTTATTAACTTCAGACACAGGCAAGGCTCCCACCGTCTTCCCTAGGCAGCCAATGTGATGCCCACTTCTTCTCTGTCCCTGTCCCCTGTTTCCTCCTTATCTCAGCTATTGGGCTAGGTCTTCAGGTGTAGTTCAAGCTTCCCCTTTTGTGGAAACTCCCTGTGGTCCCCAGAGACCCCTGAGCTCCTGCCGGCCTTCCTGCCTCTGTCACCCGCGGTCACATCTCCAGTTTTGCTCCTGGCCCTGAATCCCCCGACACACGGCGGGTTCCCTGATGGCAGTTGCTCCGTCTTCCCCATGCCGCCCCCGCGCAGGTCACAGGGGGATCCAACGCAAACTCAGTGCCCGGTGAACTGCGGCGGACGTCGAGGGGAACCGACATGGGTGCAGTGGGCTCATCCATCGCTTGTTTGTCACATTCGTTTAAGACCTGGGTCTCTGAAAGTGTGGTCCACCAACCAGCAATGCCAGCATCACTTGGGAACTTGTTAAAAATGAACATTCTCAGACAACTCTAGGCCTACTAAGTCGAAAACTCCGGGGGGGGGCCCCTGGGGGAGGATGGCCGCGGATCAAACCAGCTGTCACAGCAACAGGGCCGATAAAACAGCCCTGAGCAACACAAATGGCGAACGCACCACCAGGGGTTCATTTCTGAGAAGACTCCGACCCGCCCAAAACAAGGTGAACGGTGACTAACCAGGGACCTGTGGTCCGCGAAGCTGAGACCGTAACAGAGAAGCAGCGCACTTGTGCAGCCATTCTTCTACGTCTAAAAGCTTCGGCAGTGAAGTTCACGTTCCATCGTTCGCTTCACTTTTGCCTCGTTCTCCCCAAATACTGGCTTATCGCGCGGTTTTGAAATTGGAATTGAAAGTATGGCAGTTACGGCTGGAAGCTCAGGGTAGAAATCACACACTTTGCAGCATCCAGAAAGATTTTAAGGCCCAGGCATTAGGCTTTAGCGACCCCATCCCCATCCTTATCCTTCATGACTCACCTCATCTTCGGGCTGAGCTCAAGAACAGAGACACAGAGAGGGGAGCTCAGGACCCCAGGGAGGTCCCTGGGTGCTCGGCGGCGGTTTAAGCATGGTTTCGGGAAGTGGGTGTTGATCTTCGAGGGGCAATATTGCCCAAAGACTGTCTGTGACTCCCAGAGACTCAGTAGTTAATTGCATTTCCACCTAATTTGATAGTGTACTCGTCAGCGTGCCCTAAAGAAACAGAATCAGTACGAGACAGGCAGGTAGGTAGATAGATAGATAGATAGATAGATAGACACATAGATAGACAGATAGATGAGAGATGGATAATAGATAGGTGATAGAGAGAGAGAGGTGATATGTAGGTGACAGACGGGCGATATATAAAACATCATGGATATAACAGAAGATCTGAGAGAGAGATTGTCTCAAGGAAGCAGCTTACAAGGCTAGAGGTTCTGTCAAAACCAAAACCCGCAGAGCTGGAGACCCAGGGAAGTGCCAACTCTGCAGCTCGAGTGGAAAGGCGCCCGGAGGCAGAACCCCCTCATCCCGTCGGGGCACCTCAGTCTTTCGTCCTTGAGGCTCACCCACACGTGGAAGGCGATCTGCTTTATTTAATCCGCTTTCTACTGGTTTAAGGGTTAATCCCATCTAAAAATCTCTGCACAGAAACACCTAGACGGGTGTCTGACTGAACGCCTGGGCTCCGTGGACCAGCCAGGCGGGCACGTGAGGCCACCACCGTGGGCCGTGGCTGCCTGAGGCCTTGGTAGCCGTGACGGGCCAGCTCAGGTTCCCCACATCTGTAACTTGGGGGGGACGCATGAGCTTTACTCCCCGGAGGAAAGTACATATTTCCAGGTGACACAAAGAAAAAAGATTCGACTTTATTAGGGAAGTTCTTCTCGTTTCTCCATCTGGGGCCCGATTTTTCTTACCAGGTGTTGATATGAGAGGGGAGGAGCTTTTTCTCCATCGTGGGGATATGCTGAGTGCCCTGGGGACACTTTTATAAAAGCCCAACAGTCTTCCCCCAGGCCAGCGACATCAGTCTCTAAGGATGGAGTCCAGGTGCTGGCAGGACTGGAAGTTCTCGAGGTGAGCCGGGCGGGGGCTCATACTGGAGTACCGCTATTCTGAATTAGGGACACCTCCCTCGGTGTGTCCTACAGCCCCAGTCATCAGCCCGGCCGGAGGCGGCCACATCTGAGGCATATGCTGGCAAACGTGGGCTTGAGGCCCCGTGAGGCTGAGAAGCATCAATGAGGAAACCGCTTCGCAGCCACGTGGGTTCCATTGGCATTTCCTCGGGGCCACTTCCTCCCTCTCCCCTTCCCTGGTTCTCTGTCCTGTCCCTGCCTTCTCCCCCCTTTTCCTCCCTCCCCCCTTTTCCTCCCTCCCCCCTTCCTCCTCCAAGCGTTAGGGAGGGCAGCACGGCCGACTTAGAGACGACGGGAGAGCTTTCCCCTTGCTCCCGATGTGCCTCGGTTTGGAGATTAGTTTATCCTTTGGCAGGTGTCGCTAAGCTTCATTGTTTTTGTTTTTTGTTAAATTTCTTTATGATGTGTCTGTGCTTTTCTTCGTTTGCACTTTATTTTAAGTATTTTTAGCAAGAATTATTTAATTTGATCAAAGGCTCTTTTTCTCACCTCTGTATATTGTCGACCTCAATCCCCACAGAGTCTCTGTCCCCTACGATCATCTAGCTGGGGACACCGTGTGAGACACAGATTTCCGGGAACTGGCAGCCTCATGGAGCTCTTCGCTTTGATCAAGCCTGTCTGAGCTCCATTTGCCATATGCTATTGATCCCAGAAAATATTTGCATTTCTGTGCAGAAATCTATTCATCTCCAAATACATCCCAGTGACAAATTTCCGTGATAAAATGTGTACTTACGTTTCAATGTCTAGTTACATCGACTCATACCCTTGTTGCATTTCAAGTCTCTGGGTCAAATTCAACTCTCAGAGGACTAGTGTTGGTTCCCCTGCCCTCAAAAGGCCCCGAGGAGTGAGTTCCTGCCTCCTTTCCACGCCCTCACTGGTCAGCCTTTGCGGCCGTGTTGACACGTTGCCGACATTTAGGGAGACGGCATTTCTGCTTCTCCTCTTCAGCGACAGCCCCTTCTCCCACAGCTGCCCGAGACTGAAAAACAGAGGTTTTGGTGACTCGTTCCATTCTCGGGACTTCCTGTCTTCCTGTAACATTCTAATTCAAAATTAGACCTAAATATATCACGGTATTTCGTCGCATTTTTTGTTACTGCACAATCTTTCCAGGTTCTTTCGTGCCCCCTCAGATAGAGTCACCGGAGTGTCATTCGATTCTCACCGCGGATCCCACGTCACTTTCTGTCCCTGCTCTGGTCGCGATCAGTTTCTGATGGTCGCCGGGCCCTGCTTGCCTCAAAACCGAGGTTGCGTGGCTCATTCTCGGGTGAATTCACAGGTTTTTATGATGCGGAGAATCTTTTGCGATCAGAGGGGCCTGTGTCAGGGTCCCCCGTGCCTGAGTTGGACAAACTTAAGAAGGATTCTCAAGCTAAATGAACATCAACCGAAAACGTCTGTGATCGCATTGCCTACTCCACGTACTCATTCAGCTTCTATTAACTGAACATTAATGAAGAAAGCGAATATAACCAAATTCTGAGAAAATTATTATGCTGATATTAAACTAACTATGATACTATTGAAGCATTTTGTACAACAAATTGTTACCCGGACAACTGTGTCAGCCCCCTTGGCTCAGCATTAAAACATGCGCTTAATTGAGTAATTATGGGAACATATATTTTGTGCCTATAAAACTTTAGACTTGAAAGCATTCTTTGTGTTTAACATGGAAGGCCATTGAGATTCTTATTTCAAATTTTGGTACCGCCAGAAGATTAGCATCATAGAAAAACAGATTATATCAGAGAGTATGACTATTTTTAAATATATCCAGAACTTAAAACCTTGCAACTGGGGATTTAAGTGAATATAAATCTTGATTATAAAGCATGTACAGTATCTCTAATTATAGGGCACACACCTAGGAGGGTTGTACGAATGAACGTATTAATTAATTTCTTAAAGCTCTGATTACTGCTTTCTCTTTGCAACCTCCCAAAGAGCAGAGAATTTCATTCCAACGAGCTTCCTACAATGGGTCCTGTTGTGCAAATTCCCCCTGAAATTTTTATTAAACCTGAACCGCCCTGCAGCACCAGGAAGACATTCCGTCCACAGCCTCTGGCGTGGAAGCCGAGTTCGAAGGAGTGGCTCTGTCACTGGAACAGCGAAGCCGCTAAAGCCACTGAAGCAGGGACGCACCACGCCCCCAGCACCGCGGCACCCCGCCCGAAGCCCGTCGTCCTCCGGTGGCTCTGGGGACAAGATGTCTGTTTCTCAAAGACCTGAGTGAGCAGCGCGCCGCACACCTCCCAGGGTCCCTGTAAGAGCCGGGCCAGGCTGCTCATGGCCACGCCCGCCTCTGGCCACGCCCGCCTCTGGCCACGCCCGCCTCTGGCCACGCCCACAGGCCCCTCTGCGCGGGTTCCCCGGATCCAGTCCCTTTCCCCTGCTCGGGGGTCCTGCTGGGCACTGACCCCCAGAAATCCAGAAACACGGACCCCCCCAGCAGGTGGGGCGCCTCGAAGTGCCCCTCGAGCCAGCACGCCGCGTCCTTCCCTCTGCTGCAGCATCAGGCGTGATGTTTCCGGCCGCCCAGCCCGCACCTGCCTTGCCCCGGCTGCCTGGGCACCGCTTTAAACCATCCTTACTCACGGGTCTCGAAACGTCCAAGCGCAAGCGGCTGGTGCGGGTCCATCGCCTAAGCCCCTGTCCCGAGTGCACGGCTTTACTCAGACTTTTCCGGGAGGTCAAGAGGTCGAGACCCGCCCTCCCTAAGAGCCGCAGGGCGGGGACGCCTGTGAGACAGTCAATTCCACCTCCAGCCCCACCCACCCGCCAGAGAAGTTCTTCTCTCGTGGGCTCTGTTTGTCCTTGGGTTCTACCCATTGGATCCAGTCCTGTTCCGTGGAAACGCTAAGTAGAATAAACCTAATTCTCTTCCTCTGAAAAACGTGCACACACGTGAGTTCAGGGAGAACATGGCGGGGAGCTCAGAGACGAACTCCTACAGGTAAGAAAATAAAAGCGCCAAGTGCACCAGCGACCGTGGGCAGAGGATGGGCCGCTAACAGGTGCCGTGGGAGAAGCTGGTCAGGGGAGCGGAAGGCGGAGCCGGAGCGCCGCACAGAAAGACAGGCTCCGCGCGCATTAATGGGCTCGGGGTAAAAGGCAAGACTTTAAAGTTAACTAAAGAGAATGCGGAATAGCTCCGACATAAAAGTAAGTACCTCTCCTCAAACAAAACTACAAAATCACAAGCCACAGGGTTAACATGTTTTGTTCTATTATTCATATAAAGACAAAGATAAACAAATGACAGCGGGAAGATGTTATTGGCAATGTCTAAAAACGACACGGGAATAGTGCCGAGAATGTACAATGAAATCCTACAAATCAAATGAGAAAAAGGCAAAATCCCAATGGAAAAATGGACTGAGAACATGCAAGAGAAAGCAAAGTCGAGGACACAGCTGAACAAATAATTATTTCAATTCATTAGTCATCGAAGAAATAAAAACTAAACCAAGATGGGATCGCTTTTCACTTATGAAACAAGTAAGCACTAGAAGGTTAGAGGCCACCGAGTCCAGGCACACGTGCGAGGACGCAAGGACCGCTGTCCCGGCGCGGGCGCGCAAGAGGGGATGCTGGCGCATTTAGCAAAACGGAGTGCGCACGCACCGCTTGCCCTCAGCAGTCGGAACCCGAGTTGACTCTCACAAAAGCCCACACGAAAACAGGTGCCCACAGCTGCGACACTGAGGTGAAGGGGACCTGGGGCAGGTCATGAGCGAGTCGCATGGACAGGGAGAGACCAGGAAGTCGCATGTGAGCACCACCACGCAGCCCCAGAAGTAACATCCCAGAGGCGCGCAAAGCGGCGCAGGTGGGTCTGTCAGCGCAGACCATGCCGAACGGAAAAAGCATTTTAAAAAGATATATACTAATGCCATTTGGATAAATTAAAACTACACGGCACACGGCCCACTGTCAGAGCACCCGTGGAATGGAGCGAGACAGGGGCATATCCAATGACCGAAGTCACAAGATGGCCGCAGATGACGGGCAGGGGAAAGAAATAGAATTAAAGTGTTGGGCAAAGTAAAAATAAATGTTGAGAAAAGAAAAACTTAAAAAAAAAAAAGCAGAAAAGAACTCTGTGTGGCCCAGCAATGACACGTGACACAAACAGGGGCATATAAGCGGGACCCTCTGCGACTGGAGACACAGGTGACGCGAAGACTCGGCTGTGCCCCTGCACCGACTCCACGTGCTGTGAAGACATCTGTCCCTTCATCCAAGTTTTGGCCTTCGTCGCCTTTTGCCTGCTCCCCCGGCATCCGAGGCCGATGGGGCCCAGCATACGTGCTGTCTGACCCACCGGCAGCAGAGAGTGGCCCCAGGCCACAGGCAGGGCCAGAGCGGCAGGCGAACGTCGCTCGCATGACATTTCCCTGCCCCCGCAGAAGGACAAATTTTCTTAAAAAGGGCCAATGCTCTTCTTCCTCCGTTTTCCTGCTGGAAGCGACATCACGACATCGGTCGCTTACAGCGTCCACTGCCGCGTAAGTGTGAAGGCCGTGCGGCACGAGTGGGACAGGAAGGCAGGAGGCGCTGGCCCCCGCGACTGCCATGAGCTGCTGTGACACCTCGGCCTGTGGCTCTGAGGGTTCTCGTCCACATGGTTCAAACAAGGACACAGCTAATGGCGCCACTCCTTCATTACCGAGGCACGCGTCCATCTCTCCGTCCCAGGCCAGCGCACCCGTCCTTCCCGTCGACCTCCCTGTGGGAACCCTTCACCCACACGAGACACACGGTGCCGGGTGCAATACTTGTGTTTATGCCATGGAGCGATAAACGAGCACACAACGGGTTAATAAACATGTAAAAGAACCAATATTTGAATTCAACCACCAAAAACACATGGACTTATCCTAAGGAGGTCACAACCCCCAAGTCAGTGATGGCTTTGATATAAAGGAAACCAGGCTTGTTTGGAAAGAAGGCCTTTTATTAAGAAGTTGCCATTTTCGCTCCACTTTCATGCACCCCAGCTGCTCACCCCTGTGCTTGTGCCAACAGCCACAGTCCAGAGACAGGAACAAGAATGTAAAAATTTACATTAAAAAAGACCGTCTGAATAAGATCGTTTGTCTCCAACGAAGGGACAGAGCTACTCGGTCTCCAAATGCGAGCAGCTTTCTGCAGCTAAATCGGGTTTCCGATAGGCAATACTAGTTCTTTACCTTGGCATGAAATTAACAGATAGAGGGTTTCACTTGGACTTGGACTTGGCCTTGAACTTGGAGTGATGGTTAGCAGCAAAAGGACTCTAGAAAAATGGTTAGTAGCCACAGAAGCCACAGCCCCCGTTGCAGCTGCCACACATGGTGTTGGGAGGTGAGGTTTCAGGTGGGGTTTCAGGTGGGGTGCAGGAGGGCACTTCTGAAGTCTGGGTCCCGCCTGCTCTCCCAGGACCTTTATGTGCCCCCAGGGACGGGAGGGTCAGACCCCACGTGGTCTCTGCTCCCTCGTTTGACAGCCGTTTGCCTCGAATGAGCCCACCCTGTGCGCGACAATTGGTCAGGATGTCATAATTTATTGACTGCTCTCCTAGACATGCTCTCAAGCCTTAAAACACAAGGAAGACGCATTTCTGAGCGCCAGAGCTCACACCGCCCTAATTTCTTCTTCTGTAATTGCACTAAATGGCTGTGACGTAACAGCACCAAAATCCATCGGGCCTATAAACGCGTGTTTATTGCTTTGCTCTTTTCAACATCCTAGAAATTTTCGGTTAAACATGAGCTCCTGTTCACTTCTATTAATATCCTCCCGTGTCATCGTCACCGTCCTCATCATAACCATCTTGGGGGTTTTCCTCCTTTCCTCATATTTGGGATTGTTTTCATCATAATCATTCTTAAAGTACTTTTCATGGCCTTTGGACAATGAATCGAGTTTTTCAACATGGGATATACACTCCTTGAAACAGTCTTCTTCTCTCGGAAGGAAAATTTGCCCGACCCCCTACCTTCCCAGTCAGGTTCTGTCATTTCTACCCCAGGAGCAAAACTGTTTGTTAAACTCCTCATGGATCAGTTATGTAAAACTTATCATTGATTATTTAAATAAAAAGGACAAACTTTCCCCAGAACGACAGCTTAGAGTGAAGAAACTGCCTTGGTTTGATGACGTCTCTGTTACAACCCAGTTCTCAAGGGCACGTCTGTGGGGGGTTTTCTCAGATGGCCTCCCGTGCGGGTTACGTACTCACGCTCCCCACCACATGCAGCCGGTCGCCGCCCCCACTTCCCGACTCGGCCACGCCGTCTTGACTTTCTTCTCACCTGTCATCTCCAGCCAACAATGTTTTAATGAAGATATTTATGTTGGTGACCTTTGCCTGAAACCTCACGATCATGACGCCGATCACAGGTGACCTTCCCGTGGTATTTGTTACCTGTCCTTACTTCCAGCTTGCAATCACACGCCTCACTGTCTCCTTGATGAATGGCCTTCCGCTCAATGACATCCCTGGCACGGGCAAATCTCTCTTTCTCCTAAACTTGGGGTTCTTTGTGTTCCTTTATTCTCCACCTTGGCTTCTCCCTCCTCCTGCTGGCGTAAGACTAAAACTCCACGCACCTGCCTGAGTTCAGTCCAGACACAGAAGCCACACAGTAGGGGAAACGGGAAGGTTTAGTATAAAAATCATTAAATTATGATGAAAGGATAACTGTGCAAGCTGAGGAAACTTTAGACAGGCCCCCGAGGATGGGGAAGAAAGGGCTCAGGAGGCCCAGCTCCAAGTCCTGGGGGGCCAAGGGCTCGGCCGGCTCGGCCAGGCGTGAACCAGCCGCCACCAGCCCCGCGGAGCGCGCAGCAAGCAGCCAATGAGCCCTGGCCGTGCGGGCACGCAGAGGGCCTGGGTGGCCTGCGGGGAGGAGCCCTGGCTGCAGGGCTCACTTGGATGGAGGGCCCTTCCACGCACGGGTGGCTCGCCAGTTCGATTCCCAGTCAGGGCACGTGCCTAGGTAGTGGGTTCAGCTGGTGTTTCGCTCGCTCGCTCCCAGATCCAAGTGCCAGCCAGATACCAAATGGATGACTTTTCAAATACCTGTGTTGACCGGTACCGATGCATTTACTATACTAAAAATTTAAGTATAATATTTAATGTTGCTACACTTTTGTGTGTGTGTCTTAACAGTTTTCATAATGACTTTTCGGAAGTGACCCAACACCTTTAGGGAATGGACCGCGACGTGTGTTGAAAATGCACCTTGCCTGAAGCATTTTCGAGAATAATATTATTGTAAAAACACAGAATCAAGCAATATGTCACACGGCTGGGCTTCATGGCTTATTTTGGAGCCCAGTAATCATGAACAAATCGAAATGACAAGGACCTAACTTAAAAACAGGCTGCATATTTGATGGGAAAAAAGTACCTGGCCTTCCGAGATAGCCGTAGGACCGCTGCGTAAAAAAATCAGGTCAGTCTGTTTGGGGGGTGAGAGTGCTGCAGCTGAAGGTTTCGGTGGAGACGCGTCCTGTCCCTCTTTCCCGAAGGTCACGCCCTGGAAGTGCTATGAGAACGGTGCCGACAGACACTGTTCTCCTCTTCACCCTCTTACCCCTCCGACGTCAGCCCGGTCAGGGCCGACAGGAGGTTGGGTCCGAGGCCCCACCAACCAGGCAGTATTCTCCGCCTTTCAAGCGTGCGAGCTGCTGACAACAAGTCCACGTTCAGCGTCTGTGCGTGAGCCTTCCAGCCACCCAGCCGCACCAGCGGCGCCTGAGTGACAGATGTCATCTCACAGAGGCGAGGCTCAGAGGGGCCGTTTCCAAACCGAAATGGCATCCCGAGCTTCCTTGGTCTGACACGGAACCCATAATGTATCTCCGAAGACATGCGCGTGGTCTTTCCTTGACTATTCTCAGTGTCAGGGACCCCCCGTTTCTTGCTTTCAGTGATTCTACCCTGTCGTGAGATGTCTCTCCGTGAGCGGTTTCCCTGCAGCCCAGCTCCCTCCGAATCCCCGCCAGGGAGGGCTGCCCCGTGACCTGGGCCCCGCCGCCAGCGCTTCTTCAAGTGCCCCGCCCTCCCACCCACCCGCCAGGGAGTCTCAGGGAGCCTTTGCTTCACGTGAGCCACTCCTGCCCTGCCCTCTCTGGGCACTGTCCACACCGCAGCCCCCCTTGGAGAACATAGTTGCCACTACCTCGCTTCGATCTGCTCACCCCGTCTCCCCCACAGGACCAGAGGGTCAGAGTGCAGGCGTCCCCCCTGGCCGCCCCCCAAACCCGTGGCGAGTTGTTTCTTTCACTGCTTCCCTATTGCTTTTGCGGCCACAGCCACTTTCTTCAGTGACTCTCACTCTACGCCTTGCGGCCATGGTTTAAATTTTAAGACCAACTTTTTAAAATTAGAGAACAGTATTAAAGGTCAGACAGATCTATCTGTCTCCCTGTGCGTGTTAATTTCTTCATGACACCCAGAAGAAGTAGGAGCGTCACCCCTGCTCAGGCACCCTCACAGATGGATAACCCCTCCTGGCACCAAAATCCATTTTTGGCTATTGCGTTTAGAAAACTGTCACAGATTGTAAAGATAAACTCCTTGTAACATCACACTTGTTCCTCTAATTCTGGCTCCTGGAGCCAGGAGACCAACATTAACCTGTCTTCTAGGAAACAATCATGTGTGTGTGTGTGTGAGGTGGGGAGACAGCACCCTTTACGTAAAACACCCCCAGGGACATGCGTCTGAGAGTCCCCTCGCCCCGTCTCCTCCTCTGCCCCTGTCCCTCTCTGAGCTGTGCCGGCCAACTCCCGAGTCCAGGCCACACAATAAACTAGTCCAATCCTCTGGACCAAACACCGATCTCCCTCATCTCCTCAGTCCCGTCCGCACATGGGAAGGACTTGAATTTGTGTTTGTAGTGGATGCAAAATGTGATAAAGAAACAGAAAAAGAATGAAGCTGCAAACACAGGGAGAAATGACTGGATGAACCAAAAAATATCTTAAAATCCGAGCAACCAGTCTCAGCTCCACATAACCTAAGGCCATCTGGCCCTACCCACCTCTCCAGCCCCACCTCCCTGCTGTCCAGTCACACGGAACTGTCACCACCGCAAGCCGTGGCTGGAGTGGTCTTCCCAGCCCCCCACCCACAGGTGTCACATTCAGCTTAGTTGCTCCTCCTTCAGACTCCTAATCTGATCTTTCTATCTCCAATAGCGCCATATGATTTCTTTAATCAAACTTGCCTTTTTAGAGCAGGGTTGCTTTTTTTTAATTATTATTTTTAGAGAGAGGGGAAAGAACAGGGAGAGAAACATCGATGTAAGAGAGAAAACTTGCTTGGTTATCTTTCCTACATTCCCCGGCCAGGGACTGAAGACACAGCCCAGGCATGTGCCCTGAGCAGGGATCGAACCGGCAACCTTTCAGCTTGAGGGACAACGTCCAACCCACTGAGACACACTGGCTGGAGGCAGAGCAGTTTCATGTTCACAAGCAAACTGAGCAGAAAATTCAGAGATTTTCCACACGCCCCTCTCCCACCTGAGCGCAGCTCCCCCGTGAGCAACACGCCGCAGCAGGGGTCACACATGTGCCGTTTTCATGGGCACATCTGCCATCTAAGTGGAACCTTCTTCAGTGCGGTGTTAAGGTCTGTGGTCATTTTTTAACTGGGCAGTTTGTTACCTTACTGTTGAATTTTAACAGTACTTTACATAATTTTTCCCACGTCGGGTACGTCTTTTGCGAATATTTTCTCCCAGTTTGTGACTTGTCTTCTTGTTCTCTTGACAGCGTCTTTCACGGAAGCAGAGGTTTTTAATCTTAATGAAAACCGGCTTCTCCACACTTCCTTTCACGGGTCATGTCTTTGGTCTGCGTCAAAAAGTCATTTCCAAACTCAGCGTTATCTCCATGTGCTCCCACGTTACCTTCTAGAAGCTTCGTGATTTTGCATCTGACATTTAGGTGCGCAATCCATTTTTGAGCTAATTTTGTGAAGGCTGCAAGGTCTGTCTCTGGACTCGACGTTCTGCAGGCAGACGCCCGGCTGTCCCGACACCATTTGCTGGAAAGATCATCTTCTTTTCATCTCATTTCCTTTGCTCCTTTCGCGAAGATCAGTTGGCTGTGTTTATATGAGTGTATTTCTGGTGTCTCCATTCTGCTTCATTGATCAATTTGTTTATTTTTGTCACCCATACCACCCATCCGGAGGACTGTGGTTTATAGTGAGAACCGAAGTCGGGTAGTGTCAGTCCCCCCACTTTGTTCTCCTCCTTCAATACAGCGCTAGCTGTCTGAGGGTCTTCGCTTCACCATGTGACCTTTCAAATCTGTTTGTCACTACTCGAAAAATCACTTGCTGGGATTTTGACCGGGATCACTTTGAATCTATAGGTGAAGTTAGGAAAAAAACTTGACATTTAGACAATATTGAGTCTTGCCACCCATGAACAAGAAATTACATCTCTTGATTTTTTTTTTTAGTTTGTCCTTGATTTCTTTAATAGAGTTTTGTAGGGTTTTGTTTTGTTTTGTTTTTTTCATACAGACCTTGTATACATTTTTTAGACTCACATCGAAGTATTACGTTTGGGGGCTGCTATTGTAGATGGTATTGTGCTTTACTTTCCAAACTCCATGCGTTCAGCGCTGAGATGCAGAAAATCAGGCAACTCTTGCGCACTGGCCTTATGTGCCGCAAGCCCGCTGCCGTCTCTGGCCGCTCCGGGAGGGTTTTGGTAGGCTGAGTTCTATCGCCTAAATAAACAATCATTCCATCTGTGGAAAAAGGTAGTTTTATTTCTCCTCGTGAATGGGTTTTGGATTTTGTCCATTCTTTTTCTGCATCTGTTGAACGACTGTGTGATTTTTCTTCCTTAGGCTGTTGAAGTGACAGATGACCTTACTGAGCTCTCGAGGGCTGAACCAGCCTTGCAATAATTAGGACAAATCCCACTTGGTTATGGCATAAAACATCATAGCCATTGTGGGATTCAACTTCAAAATATTTAGTTGAGAATTTTTACACCAACATTCACTTGAGATATTGGTCTGTGGTTTTTCTTTTCTTGCAATATCTTTATCTGGTGTTGGTATTAAGGTACCGTTGACCTCATAGGATAAGTTAGTAAGTATTTATTTTATCTTCTGGAAGCGATTGTGGAGAATTTGTATAACTTATTTCATAAGTGTTTTGTAGAATTTACCAGAGAACTTATTCTAGTTTGATGCTTTCTGTTTTGGAATATTAATTATTGATTCAATTTCTTTAATAAATATAGTCCTATTAAGATTTTCTATTTCTTCTTTTGTTTTTGGTAGACCATATGATTTTTTTATAACAAGTAGCTGTTTATTGTTTACAATGCTGTTCACTTGCTTTTATTTAGTTATTTAGGCATCTGATTGTTTTTTAAACTTTTGCCTTACTTGCTGCACTAGCCTGTGTCCTTGGAATACAAAGATAATTATTCTTGTTCAATGTTGCATTAAAGCCCACCACAGAAATCAAAGATGTAAACAAGTGCAAAGACAGAGCACATTCCTGGTTTGGAAAACTCGATATTATTACGATGTCTGTTCTCCCCAAATTAATCTACACCCCACGCAGCCCCTGTTGCAATCTCAGCATTTTTTAATGTTTAGAGAGAAACCAAAAGAGCCAAAATAATTTTGAAAAGGAGCAGTAGAGCGCTCGCATTACCTGATGCCAAGATTTCCCACAGCTCTGCAGTAAATGAACCACACACCATGGGCGGGAGAGGGTCGCTGCATCGGCGAAGCAATGACCAGCCCGCGGCGCAACTGACCCAGCAGCAGGAGGCCCCCGCCGCTCACGTCGGCAGTGAGTCCCGCCCCAAAGACACACACTCTGGTAGGAACAAGGGACATTGGTTTATTGAAAAGATATAATTTTCCCAACTATGGAGTAAGTCATGCCCATGGACATTACAAAACCACAGAATGGAATAACCAAAATTTTATATTTTGAACATAGAATCAAATCGTCTGTCTTCAGGTCACATAATGGGAGCATTCGTAATTCCTCAAGAACAAGCAGGTTCTTTGAAGTAAATACAGGTGGTATCCAATCCTTCCGTGATTGAAGAGGTGATAAAATG
>PVJD01010535.1:0-52861 GCA_004026545.1 Mormoops blainvillei | reverse complement strand
TTTGTCAAAGATTAGTTGATTCTATTTATGGAGGTCTATGTTTGGGCTCTTTATTCTGTTCCATTGCTCTATTTGTCTAGCCTTTCACCACCACCACACTTTCTTGATAACTGTAGATTTGTAATAAGTCTTGACATTGGGTAGCATCAGTACTCCAAGTTTGTTCTTTCCTTTCCCTATTCTGTTTGCTGTTCTGGGCTTTTTGCCTCCCTCTATAAACTTTAGAATCAGCTTGTTGACATCCATAATATAAGTTTCTGGGATTTTAATTAGGGTTGCATTGACTCTACAGATCAAGTTAGGAAGAACTGGTATCTCGACAATATTGAGTCTTCCTATTCATGAATATGGGATATCATTCCATTTACTTAGTTCTTTGATTTCATTCATTGATATTATTATTTTATCCAGAATTTTGGGGTATTAGCATAGTTTGCCACATTACCAAAAGTTTCCTAGTTTTTCTATATTTCTTGCTTTGTGACTTTTAAAAGAGGAAATAAGCTCTATTCCCTTGCTTTGATATTCAGAAATGAAGGCAAATTATACCATCTTACCCAATGTAAGTCCATTCTCTCAGAGTTCATTAGTAGAAAGGTGAGAAGATGTGCAAGTTAGCAAAGACCCTGAAACAAAAAAGGGGAGAGGAACAGGACTAACAGGGTAGGTAAGACGATGTTGACATTCCCTCAAGGCCAAGCCATTCAGACCATACAGGCAAAAGCAATGCATCTCTAAATGTGCATGTAGCTCTGTACTGACTCTCCATGTTGCTTAGTAATCAACACAAGGGATAAGACAAGGGAAGGAAGTTAAGTACATCTTATTCATCTTAGATTTCTAAAATATTTAAACTTTCAAATCCACACAAATGTAGAGGATCTCAGGGTGAATTAACCTTATATATTTTCACAGTTAAGTTTATTTTTTAAATGTCTAAATAGTGTTGAGCAGAATTAAAAGCTTTTGGATACTTAAACACTATGTTGGCATATAGATCTATGACAAAAAAGATGCCATTCCTTTGATGGTTGACATTAATAATGCTGTTTCTGCAATATGTAAATCTATGCTAAATATAACTTATGCTTTTTTTTGTTTTTTATTTTTAAATTACAGTTTACATTTAATGTTACTTTGTATTAGTTTCAGCTATATAGGACTTATGCCTCTCTTTGATGCTTTGTTAAAACCAAGGTTATTTATCATAATAGATATCTTATTATACAAAACAAGAGGTGATTTTATAGTATCCACTTTTTACATTATGTTTAAGCCTGCTTTATATGGTGGCAGGCATTTAAAACATATAAACTTCGTATAGATTTGAAGAAGAGTGTCAAGAAAGAGATCTTATCTATATCATTCTATATCATAGTCCTTTATGTAAAGGCTTAACTTTACATAAAGGTCAAGAGAACACTTTGAGTTTTAAAATCATTTTCTTCCAGGAGGGGGCAGGTGCCATAATATAACACTAAACTGAGCAAATTCAATTCACCAGGATATCAGACCTTGAAGAAACAAACAAAACAAAACAAGCCACTAGGGTTGTATTTGAATTCCTCTGCACTGTTTCCCAGGAAACGCAGAAGGCAAGCAGCCTTTGTTCACCCTCTCACTTCAGATCCAGTCCCTCTGGGTACCCACTTCTATAACACCCTGGACCTCTGCCTTGTGGCACTTAAGCACAGTTGCAATGATATACTTCCAAGATTAATGTTTAACTGCATCTCTAGACTAAAAATCCATGAGGACAGAGACAGTGGTTTATTTTGCTTTTGGTTGTATCTCCAGCATCTAGTCCGTATGAAAGTACACATGGATGTGTTACATAATTATGGATTGTTGTACTATATCAATAATACTTACAATTGAGACAATTTCTGATCATCATTAGAACTGACACAAATATAAGAAGTACAGCAAGTTTCAGAATAGAAAATTGTTGACTATCATATCAACTTTATAGGTGATTTAAGATCCCTTCCAGTAACCAGTCAGTCAAGGGCAATGATTGCCAACTATTTTTTCTTATGTATTGATTTGATTCTTTCAGTGTTCTATCTTTATTTTTTTTTCTCTGGATTCAAAGTCTATTATTTGATTTTTCTCTAAAGATCACTACACAATGACTTCATGCAAACACCACTTTTAAATTACTAAATTTTTGGTGAAAAAACACAGATGTAGAAATAAAAACTGAGGGGAAGAATCTATGTTATATTCTTTTTTGATTTGAGTATGAAACTTTTTTTTTCTTTTAACATCTGAAACACTATAGGTGCTATTTACAATTATGTGTTTAACAATCCCAACTCTGCAAAATAATTTTAAGAGATGTTTACAATTCTTCCTATCGAAAAAATTATGATATTTAATTGACAGAAATCTAGCTAATGAAGCGTGGCTTAATTCAGTATCTACCCCTGAAAGTATATAGGTTTAAACCTTGAATTTCCTGTGGCATTGTGATGTCTTTGTCTCTATCAATAAGAACCTGTAGAATTTTATTTTAAAATGTTTTCAAATGAGTTTCAAAATCTGCTTACATTTAAAGAGAAATATGGGTGCTTTAATGAAAGAAATGTACACTATTGGGCTGTAACATGCTGGACAGATTAAAACAGCACCCACTGTAACTGATAAAAAACATCACATGGGAGGTTTTTGGCCCAAGGATTTAACCAATAATTACATAGCATGAGGAAGAAGAAATAATAATAAAAAAGAAAACTAGAAACAACAAAAATATATTTTGAAAATTGATACCTCACTCTGAAATACAGGCTTGATACTTCCCTGAGACAATCAGCTTTATTCTTCTCTCATTCTCAGAAACATGTCACACTATAAAGTTTAATTTGCTCAAAATTAAATTTAAAAAACTACCTATGTCTGTTACATGGGAGAGCACAGTATATATATATTTCTTGAATAAAATAATTTTTTCAGGGAATGGAGTTACTCCTGGTTGCTATTTGTTTCCCATGTTTCTACCAACCTTGGCAAATCACTTTAGTGGGCTTAGGGTTGAGCACTTACATTCTGGAGGCCTTTGTAGCTGATAGCCTTTCAACAGATAGGACTAGGTCATCAACAGAAGGAGTTAGAGTAGGCTGCCCTTCCTGAGAGCTTTGTCTCCTGGCTTATTAACTTGAGAATTTGTGTGGCCTTCTGTGAAGAGATGTGAAGTATATGTGAACCCTAAGTTTACCCTGATTTCACTGGGGTCGGACGGATAGAGGGAGGTCTCTGGGGCTGGTTACAGAAATGAGGGGTTACTATTGGGGTTCTTGTGGGGATGGCTAAGGCACTCTCAAATACTTGGGTGCAAAATAGTCTTGCTCTCAGAAACACAGGTTGTTTCAGGGCTTTCTGAGGGGAAATAACTCTCCAGGAGAGTTTGGAGTATAACAACTATGACTTAAATAGATATTTCTTAGATCAAGGAATTTTTTTAAGGCAATTATATGACTTCTTTTTATAAAAAGAAGAAAGACTAGGGAATCACATATCTCACAAGGATTGGATGATTTCATATATTGAAAAATAATTTCATATATTTTGCAAGTGCTTTAAAAAGTTTCCAAGGTGTAGGATGTCCAGTTGCAAAACCTGTGTTTTGCTCAGATTTATAGCTCAGATTTTAATGAATGAATTTTTAAAATGATCTATAAAAGGAAAATATACCTGCATTATAATGTTTTATAAAAAAGGAATGGAAATATAATACCTGGACTAGACCCTTGGCTTTGTACATAATCAGAAAAGTAGTAAAAGTAATATTCTTCTGAAAAATAATAGATTTTAGGCAAAAGAAAATTTACTGGGGAAATAACAGTAGCACAGAGCCTCCACATTGCACCCACAAGAGCCCTTTGTTCTGTGAAACAGCTGGACTTCCATTCATTTGCAGATCTTGGAGCAGAGAGGTGTTTATTATGCAATTAATTAAGAATGACAGGGTTTTAAAAATTCAGTGGACTTTGCTGCCAAGTAAGCATCCTTAAAGTTGTCCTGTCTAAGTCAGAGACTCACAAAGAGCCCCAACAGCTGCAGTAGCTCTTTATCAGAGGTTTGAGCTTTGAAGCAACTGATGAGAGTCTGAGGAGTCATTTTGAGCAGTGGGGAATGAATGCTCAGGGGCTGTACAGTAATGAGAGATCCAAACAGCCAGCACTCCAGAGGCTCTGGGTTTGTCACGTTTGCCACTGTGGAGGAGGTGGATGCAGCCAGGAACGCGAGGCCACAGGGAGTGGATGCAAGAGTTGCGGAACAAAAGAGGGCTATCCCAATAAAAGATTCTGAAAGACCTTCTGCCCACTTAACTGTGAAAATGAGTTTTGTATATGGTATTAAAGAAGATACCGACAAACATGACCTAAGAGATTATTTTGAACAGTATGAGAAAGTTGAAGTGACTGAAATTATGACTGACCAAGGCAGTGGCCAAAAGAGATTTGTTTTTGCAACCTTTGATGACCATGGCTCTGTAGACAAGATTATCATTCAGAAATACCATACTGTAAATGGTCACAACTATGAAGTAAGGAAAGCCCTATCTAAGCAAGAGATGGCTAGTGCTTCGTGCAGCCCAAGGTCAAAGTGTTTCTGGAAACTTAGCA
The DNA here is from genome assembly GCA_004026545.1 of Mormoops blainvillei. Taxonomy (NCBI): domain Eukaryota; kingdom Metazoa; phylum Chordata; class Mammalia; order Chiroptera; family Mormoopidae; genus Mormoops; species Mormoops blainvillei. The sequence continues at coordinate 48,233 of PVJD01010535.1, read as the reverse complement.
GGAGGTCACGGAGGTGGTTTCGATGGGAATGACAACTTTGGTCATGGAGGAAACGTCAGTGGTCGAGGTGGCTTTGGTGGCAGCTATGGTGGTGGATATAGTGGCAGGGAGGATAAATATGAGGGATTTGCTAATGATGGTAGTAGTTATGGAGGAGGCAGCCCTGGTAACTCTGGAGGAGGCAGAGGCTATAGAAATGGTGGACAGGGTAATGGAAACAGGGCAGTGGCCACAGTGGGAGTGGCAGCTACGACGGCCATCACAAGGGAGGAGGTGACTTTGGCAATGGTAGTAGAAGCAATTTGGGAGGGGACGGAAGCTATAATGACTTTGGCAATTACAATCAATTTTCAAATTTTGCATCCACAAAAGGAGGAAACTTTGGAGGCAGGAGCTCTGGCCCCTGTTGTGGTGAGCAGGCCAGCACTTTGCTAAACCACAAAACCAAGGTGGCTATGGCGGTTCCGGCAGCAGCAGTAGCTATGGCAGTGGCAGAAGGTTTTAACAAAGCATAGCAGGAGAGGAGAGCCAGAGAAGTGACAGGGAAGCTACAGGTTACAGCAGGTTTGTGCACTCAGCCAAGTGGAGTGGTGGCAGGGCCTAGGTGCTATAAAGAAGGCATGTTTTAAAGAATACTTAGCATTCCAGCACAAGGTTTTAATGTAGTTTTGTTTTGCACCCATGCTGTTGATTGCTAAATGTGATAGTCTGATCATGATGCTGAATAAATGTGTCTTTTAAAAATGTGCTGTGTAAAGTTAGTCTACCCTGCAGCCATCTTGGTAAATTACCTAACAATGTGAAGTTGAATGCCTTCAGGGTGATGCCGGATTCCACCTGAAATTTTTTTACAACCTGCTTGGGCACAGAAGCCAATGACTTTGGAAAACTTGGTGTAGTAGAATTAACAGTTACTGGGTTGTTACCCTGAGTTCACCGTTGAAAGGATCACCCAAGCAGAGTCATGGAGTTTATTTGGTTATTAATGATTGCTGGCACATCCTATGCAATAGACCTAAATTAAATTATGGTACCAGATACAATTTTAGACGGGAATGAAGCTTGTGTATCATCTATTATCATATGTAATCAAGTGGGTTAATATCCTCTTGAAAAAAATTCAATTGAGGTGTCTTAGATTTCATTAGTTAAGGCCAACATTTATTGAATGCTCATCATGTGCTGGCAATTTGTTAGCTTTTAAGGACTCAAAGATGAATATGATATTGTCTTTGCTTGGAAGAAGTAATCCATTGACTAATAAGTTCATAAAAAGAACATGTGTTGCCTGATAAATACTTATTTTAAGACAAAATCCTCAGTTTTTCTATAATAAACATCTAATTTTAAATTCTAAAAGAGAAATCAATCCCTCTGTAGACAAAAATGTTTTTATTCTGGAATTACAGTAGGTCTAGAAGAAGGAGTCTTGGGTGAAAGAAAGGGTCCTAGAAAAACTGTTATGGGAAGAATAGCAGTAGGAAGTAGGCATGTGCAACTTTGAAATGTCTTGAAATATTTTGGAAGCTATGATGGGAAGATTAGACTTACTCTGTTATTCAGAGGTCAGAGCTGTGGAGTTGGGAGTGAACAGCTCTATATAATGATGGTTTTTCCAAGTAACTATTAGAGTGTCCAGCATTGGTTCTGGCTGTCTCCTTGTCCCAGGAGTTCATGCAGAAGCTGAGCACCCATTTTTCAGGGTGGAGATACAGCTTCCAAATAAGGAAGAAGGTACATTTGATGAGCTCTCAGATGCCTTCCTTCTCTAATACTTTGTCTTTCCAGATCTTTGGATTAGGGTGAGTATTATGTGTCTGAAGTGCTACGGGGGAGCTGTATGAGTGTGGGAGCAGTTAATTTAGTTGTCAAAAAATATGGCAGTAAGTACTGTTAATGTGGGTTTCACAGATACTCTTGCCCTGGATACCTTACAAAATTAGATAAATCCAAGCAATGAAATAATGATATTGTTCATTAAAAGAAGACTTTAAAACACTTTTTATCACAGACCACAAAGGTTAGAAGTTAGATCTGGTTTCTAATTTAAGAGTAGAGAGTGAGTTTCTTAGAAAATGGGATGACTAGATAGTATTACATTCTCTTCTAAATGAAAGTCAAATCACCATAGTGCTAAGTTCATAAACATCTCAGGATGTCCCAGGGAGGTTTGATAAAATGAGTTATTATAAAAAAATGAATTATTACAGTGTAATTACTATTGAATAAGGAAAGGTAATATAAAACATTTTAATCAAAATATTTTAAAGGAGTCACAAAATGTATTTCAGGCTCAAAAAGAATTTTTGGATCTAGATAAGTCAGAATACATATACATTTGTGAAAAATTAAACTTTCATGATTGTGGTTTTAAGAAGCCCCTAAGAAAAGTGAGCTCAGCAATACTGTACCCTTGGTAAATGTAAGTAATAAAACTGAAGAATGAGAACAGCCCTAAATGAGCTATTTTCCCCGCAGATGCAGTATAATCAGACTCCTACTCGTGTGTGTCATTGCCCATGCCAGACCGTTGCACATTCGACAGTGGGTTCTCAGACAAGGAGAGCTAAGATTAAATGAACACATTTGCTCTCTCTATACTTATGACTTTCATTTCGTTTCTTGGGAAAGTATACATTTTTTCTAACTCTTTTGATAGGCTTATCTACCAATCTGTGCTTACCCTCCTTGAATTCTTTTACTCATTTGGTTTATAGGTGTGTTGTTGACACAAAAGCAGATATTTTATGCCAAGTGCTTTTTCATCCCCTACAACCAAATAGTAAAACAAAATTAACAGTGCCTGGTAATTGAGTCTGTTTGAAAATCAAACATCCCTGTTACTTCTGTGGCTCATGTGAATCAAACAGCCAACTTGATGGATGGACATTTGTTCTCAGTACCTTAGAGATCACCCTGGGATTTTAGAACTGGAGAAAACCATAGAAATCATACAGACCAGACTGGGCGGAGGCGGATTTAATGGCGGGCGCACTGGGTGCACGCCCTGAGCCCCTACTTCTGAAGGAATGTATTTTTGTTTTCCTTGTCTCTCTCACTGTTTTAAGGGGCCCAGTATTTTCTGCTGCGCCTGGGGCCTCAACCTACCTTAATCCACCTCTGAGGCCAGGGGTTACCAAAACTGGCTTTGTTTCAAGATCACTGGAAGAGCTTTTTAAAAATCAACATTACAGCTCATTTCAGATCTAGCAAAGTAGAGTCCCTACACTTAGAACTGGCAATTTCTCCTAGTGACCTGGAGACCAGTGGTCTTGTCTCGTATCTGTACTTTAAGGAGGTCTAGAAAGACTGGGGATTGTGTATTATGAGTAAAATTAGATATAACTGAATTAAATGACTTGTCCTGTGGTTGGTTAGTAACAGAGCTAAGACCAGAACCTGTATATCCTTGATTGCAGTTTTATTTTCACATTACTAACCACTGTTATGGCCAGTATCATTAGAAAGCACATAATTGTACCCATTTGTCAGTAAAGAGTGTTCAGAAACACACACACACACACACTCCAGACCTTTTGGGCCTTCTAATTGTCTTCGACATACCTTTGTTCAATTCCACCGCCCAACATTTTGATCATCCCCGTGACAGTGTTCCTGGACCCCACCTTTTCTTTGGCTCTTACACCCAGCTTCCTTCCAGGGATTCCAAAGGCCGTTCATTCATCTGTTTTCACTCATCTTCTGCCAAGGTTGTTAATCACATAGGGCTGTTTATTATGTTGTTTTACCATCTTCTGTTCTGTTTCTGTCTTCTAGTCTGGTAATGTTTAGGTCTCCTTTATTTATTTTCCAATAATTTATCTTTTTGCTTATTACTTCTATGTCTTTACATGTTTGCTTGACCTTTGAGATACTTCTTGCATTTGATTTTGTATTTCACTAACTTGATTCTCCATAGTGAATTTTTTGTCCTTGTATTCATCTGCTGAATGTTTTAGTCCTTAAATATCTATGTATCTGTAATATATTCCTTTAATATATATAATATATATTCTTTATTACAAATATTATATATAATATATTCATATGTATTCTTTTTATTTAATCCTCACCTGAGGGCATTTTATTCCATTGCTATTAGAGAGAAGGGCAGGGAAAGAGATAAACATTGATGTAAGAGAGAAACATCGATTGGTTGCCTCCTGTATGCACGTGGACCAGGGATCATACACACCTGGACCAGGAATCAATTGTACATGCCTGGGTTAGGGATAGAACCTGCAACCTAGGTATGTGCCCTGATTGGGAATCGAGCCCACAGTGCTTTGATTATGGGATGATGCTCCAACCAACTGAGACACACCGGCCAGGATCAGGATTATATATGCTTTATACTATAAAGAATTGGTTCATGTGATTATGGATGCTGAGAAGTCCAAGATCTGCATCTGGCAAGCTGGAGACCCACAAGAGTTGATGGTATATTGTCAGTCTGAGTCTGAAGGCCTGATCACCGGGAGAGTCAGTAAGTTCCAGTCTGAGTCTGAAGTCAGAACGAGGGTAGTGTTCCGGCTAGAACGTAGTCACGCTGACAGAATTCTTTCTTACTCAGCCTCTTATGTTGATAAGGCCTTCAAAGCGTTTCATGAGGCCCAACCACATTGGGGAGGGCAATCTTCTTCACTCAGTCTTTGATTCAAATGCTAATCACTAATGGAAACACCCTCACAAACATACCCAGAATTATGTTTATCCACCCCATGGCCCAGTCAAACTGACATGTAAAATGAGCCAGCACAAGTCCACTCCTTGTCATCTTGGCATGCACATGTAGTTTTCTACACCTGATCTCTATCTATCTATACCCTTAACCTATCGATAATCGATCTCTACATACAAGTAAAGACACGTTACAGCATCATAATTCTGCCTAACATGATACAACAAAACTATGTTCAACTGGACACACACTAACCACTTCCACAGGAGAGTCTGCTCCCTACCCCTGCCTGTACTTTACTAAGGATGAAATAGCTGTTTTTGAACATAGAGTTTGATTCTTTTTCTTAAATTGAACTTATTGGGGTGACACTGGTTCCCAAAACCATAAGGTTTTAAGTGTATAACTCAATGAAACATTATCTGCACACTGCATCCTGCACGCATTGCACCAAGCAATCTCTTTCCGTCCCCATTCCCCTCCTTTACCCACCTCCGCCTAGCCTCTACCCCCCTTTCCCGCTATCGCCATCCTGTTGTCTGTGTCTACGTGTTATGCATATATGTTGTTTTTGCCAATTCTTTCACCTTTCGATCCTTTTACTGTAGTGTAGTGCCAGTAATAGACATACTGTTAATATTCACTATAAATACAATGACTAGTGATTACCAGTGACGACACAGTTTGCTAGGTCAATATGCATTCATTTCAAATATAGGTTATCACCCTTTGGCTGCTCTTTCACAAGTACCTCTCTAATGTATCTCAATTAATTACCACCTTTTATAATCACCTGGTCCAACTATGATTTCTTCCTCAGCCGCGGAGCCCCCACAAGCTGACAGTGACAGCAGCTAAGAGAATATGCTTGTAACAGTAGGATAACCTTGACTGTGCAGTGGGGAGGTCAGTATGAACAGCATCAGTGATAGTTCCAGAAGAATCAGTGGGACTGCAAGCTCCCAGGCCCTCATAGCCAACAAGAGTGTGACAAGTATTGGGTCCCTGCTCAAGGACAGTCTGATTCAGAGTGACGAGTCCTGGGTACTGCCTCATCCCATTTTGCCCCGTTAGTCCTGCCAACACATTTGCAACCAATTCCCTGTTACAATTCTGTTTTAACACTTATGTTGCTAATCACTCCATTTGAAATAACCAGAAATCTTCCTCTTTCCCTGGTTAGAAACTGATTGACATATTCAGGTAATGAACTTCTAGAAAAGAGTCTCCTTTATAATGAGATTGACTGTGTTAAGTTAGGAAAAACAGAAGACTCTTCATAAATTTATCAAACAGAGCTGTGGGACTTCAAAGCCTGTTTGATAGAAAAGAAGCTGATTCTTTGTTCTGTGCCCCCATTTAATTGTAAACTCACCCTGTGCAAGACAGTTATGCAGTTCTAGGGTCTGATTTCTTCAAATTGCATATCTTCTTTCTGTTCCTTTTCTCCCACTTGGTAATTGCCCTTATCTCTCCCTAAGGCCGTTCAGCATGAGTTCTCTGGCTAGCTGACAGCTTGCACTCCAACAAAATAGTGAACTAGTAGAAAACATAGTATCAGTCATTTATACTCATGTTATCACTGCCTGATGTAGTAATGACTTTCATTGCATAATTATCTTCACTAGGTATTTTCTTTTTAAGCATTTAATAAGGTATTTTCTTTTTAAGCATTTAATCTCTAATTTAGAATTAAAACCTTTACCCCCTTAAAGGCTTTTAGGCATCAGTAAGATGTTTTTCATCCATGTATACTCCAGTGGTTCCCTCCAGGGGTACGGCAATATTAGCAGAGCTAGCTCTGAGGTTAACTCGGATGAGCTGCAGTGAGTTATGCCTAGCTCTCCAAATTGCTGAGGGCAGAGCATTTTATATTCCTTTACCCCTGAACTTGCCTCCATATAGAACTGCCTAGTAAACCCCGAATTGAACACAATTCCTCCCTTTCTTAGATTCAGTGTCTAGATGCTTTGTTGTATTTTTCATATACAGAGATTTTTGATCTTCCAGATGCATTTTATTTTTTGTATATTCAAGATTATATGCAGTCCTATTTAATGATATTTTTCTCACACCAAAGATCATTGTCCTTATATCTTAGACCTTATTCCTATGCCTTCTATGTCGTTTCTACCTGGGATAATGAAGTTTTTCACAAAACTGTACTGAACACATTCTCTTCAATAATAAAGATGTTCCTATATAAAAACCAGTTTGCCAAGATAATAACATACTGCTTAATAATCAGAGAACCTTCACAAAAAAGTTGTCTTTAACATGCCTCAATACAAAACAAAGGCTGAAACAGCCTTTATACCTGGTATAAACTCAACTTTCTGCCTTGTCACCCAATTTAGCACATTCTTAGATTTAATATTAGGATTGCCAAGTAGGATCTGGAAAATGTAGGTGGCAGTTGTATATTCAAAGCTTCCCAATATAGCCTTAAAATGATAAAAGAATAAAGTCAAACTACTGCTGGAAATACTTATATAACACCACTCATTTTCGAAATTCAAATAAATATCCTCTCTATAATATATGCCACTCATTTTTGAAATTTAAATAAATATCCTCTCTCTAATATATGCCATAGTTATGGATTTTCATAGATATTTGACATCACTTTAATTTGCCAAAATAGACCCTATTTCCCTGTATTTGGATTTGTGCTTTCAGGCTACTGCAGTGAGGGTGCCACTGAAAGCAGTGTCTAAGGAAAAGGCTTATGTTCAAGTCATTTACGTGGGAAGTGAGCTTGGAAGTGAAATGGAAAAGGAAGGAAAACACAGCTTAATATTAGTCCCTGAGTCAGCACTGCTGTGCATGGCTGGGGCCTAATGGCACTGGGACCTTTTGGCGGCATGTAGGATGCTTTCCAGATTAACTCCCTGAGGGAAGATGGGGGAAGCGTTTGTTCGCATCAGCCCCCACTGGTTGAGGATTACCTCTGGGGTGGTAAATCCCCTGCAGGTTCCTCACTAGTATGTGTGGGGCTCGGCAGACACCCAGGCCAGACACAGGGTGAATGCTGGGGGCCAGTGAGCTCAGCATCTGAAGAACTGTCACGACAGCCATGGCTGCATTTAGAAGAGGCTAAGAAGGCTATGGGGCCAGGTACCAGAATGTTCAAACAATCTATCAAAATTGATTTGAGAAAAAAAAATTTAGGTCAAAGGCGAGAAAATTGTTTGTAATGAAAGTGATCCCATTTGAGGATTGTACACTTTCCTTGACTGCTAATATCTGTATTTCCATGCTTGGTGTAAAGACATCTTATCAGAGTTGGAGAAATCATTGGGCTCCTTAATTAAATATAATAAATCTGATGTTTTAGTGCTGGGCAGGATGATTAATTCTGTATTCCTGAATCCAGCCTCATTTGGAACACACCCCTGGGGCACTTTATTCTTACATTTATGAATTATAAGTTCAATGAATCTAATATTTTGCTGATAATGGGTATACAATACATGAAGACTCTCTTGCTTTAAACAGATATTGTTCTTAATAGCAATTAGGCTGGGGGAAACTGTCTTTTGTTATTGTCTGTATTTATTTTCAGGCTTATAGTTTAGCTTAGTAATTATAGAGTTATGAAAGCAATATGAAGGCAAAACCCTCACAAATTTAAACAAAATAATTATAAAAAATGAAAAGAGGAGTGAAAACTGGAATGAAAAGGTATGGGTAAGGAAAATGAGCTTTTTTCAAGATATGTATAAAAGAGTGGATTTAAAGGAAAGAACACAGAAACACTTGTACTGACACATCAGGAAAGATATTGTGTTATTTTGACTTTTATGCCATTCAAAGCCCTCAATGGTTTCCTGTGGTTTTTAAGACCAGGCCCAAAGCAAGTCATTCAAGGACCTCCCTACCAAGTGGGCCCCAGTCTACCTTTCAAACGTGTTTCCCAGAACTCACTTATAGGAATACTCCAACGCACCTGATCTGAGAACCTCACAAATATTAACTCTTTTACTCCGCACGAAATGTCTATGAGGAACTGAGGTACACACAGGAAAGACTTGCCCCCGCTCATCAGCTAGTAAGCAGTAGAGCCAGGATTCAAACCGAGTCTGTCTCCTGAGTCTGGGCTCTTCAGCATGTGCCTGCCTGACTGCCCCCAACACGTGCCTAGATGCTCATCTACTGAAGCTTTGCTTTCTCTCACATAGAATGTGTTCCTCCCTCCTCTTTCCGTCTTTAAATCCTACTGGTCCTTTAAGGCTGAACCCAGGTCCCACTCTCCTCCAAAAAGCCTCCCATGTCCACAGTGACTCCCGTCATCTCCTTTTCTTTGGATTTATAGAGTACTTTTAGTTGGCAGAATTCATTTTGACCATATTCTCTGAAAATTACTTCTGTGTGTATGCACATGGTTACATTTCTCCCTAATCTAGATATATCCTCACTGAAGATAGGCGATACCTTATTTTTGTCTTAGAAATAAATAGCATTCAAATTGTTGGCAGAGTTAAAAAGCAGGGGAACAGTACTCCAGAGCAGGGCCCCAGAGGAAGGGACTTCGGTGTGGTTACTTCTTTGGGTTTCTTGTAGCACCTATTGCCACATATACTTTGTGCACAGTTACTGCTCGGTATTCACTGACTTGAATTACAAGTGAGAATTTCAATGATTTGAGCTGCCATGGTTTCATGTCTATTATTTATTAAAGTGAAAGCTTAATATATATTTCATATTCAAAATAAATGCAGACTGGCAATTTTAACACCAGATATGACAGGTAATTTAAAAAATGCTAAGAATTGCAGTGTGGTACTAGAAATGTTTTCCTAGTCTCCTTTTATATGTAGAAGTTGCACTTCCACAGCAAGGTTCCAGTGGTCACTAAAATAACATTCATTATACGTACATACATACATGTAAATATAAATAAAAAACACATAAATTCTCACACATAAACTTTCAGTGGTTTTTCAGAGGTACAGGTACAGAGATAGTGGAAATAAACAAAGATGGTACCTCTTGCCCATTTTCTGCCTGATACTCTTGGTTTAAAAGCCAAACATGTCCATGATTGGCATATTGGTGGATCCAGTTTGTCTCTCTTTGCTCTCTGAATCAGCATTTCTAGGGTACAGGAAGACAGGTGAACTTGGGAAAGTGGCAGTGGATTTCAGAGGATGCTTGCTTCACATCAAATTACTGGTCCGAATCTCAGCTCCATTCTGTTTCTATAAAGCTTAAGTGTATTTATTGAGCCCCATCTGTTGAGAGTGACAACAGAATACATAGGAGCAACAGCATGTGTTCCATGTCCTTTGTCTTTGACTTGCATTTCCCTTCTCCTTCACCGGGGAGCTTCTCGGGCAGGGGCCCGCTCAGGCCACCTGAGTTAGTCCCAGCCAATCCACAGGACCCTGGTAGTGGCCACAGTTAACTACCATTTGCCTAAGAAATGGCTCTCTCTATGGTAGTTTCCAGACCTAACAAATAAATATGTGGTAAAGACTCCTTTCTTCAACTGATATTTGATTATGTTCCTTTTCTTCTATCTTTAATAGTTCCTCTCATATTATATTACCTCTTCGAAAAAATAAAAAATAAACACCCCTGAGCATGGTCAGGGACTGAGCATCATAATTTTACCCGCACATCCTTGTGGGAGGGGATCTCCTAGAGAGAGAACAGTCTTGCAGTTGTATGGGATAAAACACATGCGATTAATTCTCAACTGTAAATGTCAAGTATTGTCAGCGGAATAGGAAAATTTACTAGCTTTCCACACATTTGATAACTTGTAGGAAATTGAGCTATCATGAAGGCCTTTTTAAAATTTTTAATTTTTGGTCAGGATGTTTTTGGGGGATCATGATTATTGATCTTAGAAAACAATGCTGTTTAGTCATTCTGAGAGAAAGGGTGCCACAAGAAAGACATTTTACACTTTTTATAAAGTATGCATGTGTGTGGCTGGTTGTATACGGGTAGGTGAAAATGGGAGCTTATTTCAGCATTTCCTTTTGTTATTTAAAATTATAATTCTACTGAGATCCAACATGGCAGAGGAGTAAGTGGAAGCTACACTGACATCCTCCCAGGACCGATCTGGAATTACCATTAAATTAGAGAAATCGTCCTGAGTAACCAACTGAGCACTAGCTGGAGAAAAGCCTTACAGCCATGGACGGACAGAAAAAACAGCTTCGCCGCAATGAGACTGGTAGGGAGTGCGGAGGAGGCACAAGAGGGCTGGCTGGGCTTTGAAAGGTGGCAGCTGAAGTTCTGGAGGAATATTTCAGTGACTGGGGGGTTTCCCCTGAGAAGTGTGGTGTCTAAAGCCCAAGCTGGGCTCCCTAGCCTATGGCACCAGAGTGGGGAAAGGAACCCAGATAACACTCAGACGTGAAAAGCACCAGGGTTTCTGTCTGCCAGGGAGAGATGGCTGGACACGCAGAGAGCCTTTTAAGGGGCCAATGCACAAAATTTCATTTCCTACCACTTATGCTGGGTTCTGGCAGGGGGAGGGCAGAGTAGACTAGAGTTATTTAGGAGACTCTGGGGTTGGTGTCTCTAGGGAAAGAGCTGAAGAAACAGCTGATAGGATCCCTGTGCTAAGTCATTTTCCATACTGCAGGAGCCATCTTTCTCAGGCAGAGGCTCCTCTAGACATGGCACCAGCATGAAGGGAAGCGATAGCTCCACCTGAGGGAATCATACTACCTCACACTGTGGTATCTAAGCCAAATGCTGATTACAGCTTGAGGCTGTATCATTGATTAGCTTAACAACTAAGGTGGAAAATACAAGAAGCAGCCAAAATGGGAAGACAAAAAAACAACCCCAAATGAAAGAACAAGAGAATTCTCCAGGAGAACTAATTGAAATGGAGGCAAGCAAGTTATCAGATAAGAGTTTAGAGTAATGATTATAAGGATACTCAATAGCATGAAAAAAGACATAGAAATCATAAAAAAGGACCAGTCAGAAATAAAGAATGCAATATATGAAATAAATAATACAATGGAGGAATAAAGAGTAGGTTAGATGAAACAGAGGATTAAATTAGAGACTGAAACACAAGATAGAAAAAAGCACCGAGGCAGAGCAGCAAAATAAATAAATAAATAAATAAATAAATAAAAATTTAAAAAGTGAGGAGCACTTAGGAAACATTTTGGACAACATGAAGCCTAACAACATCTGCATCATGGGAACACGAGAAAGAGAACAGAGTGACCAAAGGATTGAGAAACTATTTGAAGAAATTATGACCGAAAACTTCCCTAATCTGGTGAAGGAAAGAGACACACATGTCCAGGAAGCTAAAAGAGTCCCAAACAAGTTGAACCTAAAGAGGCCTACCTCGATATACATCATAATTAAAATGACAAGGCTTAAAGACAAGGAGAGAATCCAAAGAGCCTCAAGAGAAAAGCAGGTAGTTTCATACAAGGGAGCACCAATTAGACTGTCATGTGATTACTCAACAGAAACATTTCAGGCCAGAAGGGAGTGGCATGAAATATTCAAGGTGATGAAAAACAGAACTTACAATCAAGGCTACTTTACCCAGAAAGGCTGTCATTTAAAATCTAAGGAGAAATAAGGAGCTTTCCAGACAAGAAAAAGCTAACGGAGTTTGTTAACACCAAACCAGCACTGCAACGCATGTTAAAGGGCCTGCTTTAAGAGGAAGAAAAAGAGAAAGGGGAAAAAAAATAGGAAAAAAAGTCTAAGAATAAAATAACACTAAATACATATCTATCGATAACCACCTTAAATGTAAATGACTTAAATGTTCCAACAAAGAAACACAGGGTAGCTAAATGGATAAGAAAATAAGACCCTTATATAGCTGTTTCCAAGAGGATCATCTCAAATTGAAAGATACACACAGACTAAAAATAAAGGGATGTAAAAGGATATTTCATGCAAATAGAAAAGAAAAAAAACTGGAGTATCGTACTTATATCAACAAAATACACTTTAAAACCAAGGCTACAGTAAGAGACAAAGGACACTACATAATGGTAAGGGAAACAATCCAACAAGAGGATATAACCTTAGTAAACATGCATCCAACATAGGAGCACCTAAATATGTGAAGCTGATCTTATGGACATAAAGGAAGAGAATGGCAGAAATATACAATCATAGTTGGGGATTTTAACACCTGTTTGACTTCAATGAATAGATCTTCCAGGCAAAAAATCAACAAGGAGATGTTGGCCTTAAATGACACACTAGATCAAATGGATTTAATTGATAACTTCAGAGCATTTCATACCAATGCAGCAGAATAAACATACTTTTCAAGCATCCATGGAACATTTTCTAGGATATACCACATGTTAGGACACAAAACAAGTCTCAATGAATTTAAGAAGATCAAAATCATATCAAGCTTCATCTCTGACCACAATGCTATGAAATGGGAAATCAATCATGAGAACACTGAAAAACATGCAAAGACATGGACGCTAAATAACATGTTTTGAAACAATGAATAGGTCAACAATGAGAACTAGGAAGAAGTCAAAAGATACCTTGAAACAAATAAAATTGCAGTCACAACAATCCAAAATCTGTGGGACACTGGAGAAACAATCCTAAAAGGGAAATTCATAGGTCACAGGCCTATCTCAAAAAACAAGAAAAAGCTCAAATAAACAATCTAACTTCACACTTAAAGGAACTTGAAAAAGAACAATAAACAAAGGCCCAAGTGAGTAGAAGGAAGGAAATAATAAAGACCAAACCAGAAATAAAAGAATAAAGTATAAAAAAACAATATGAAAGATCGATGAATCCAAGAGCAGGTTCTCTGAAAAGATAAACAAGGTTGACAAATCTTTAACCAGACTCATCAAGAAAAAAAGAGAGAGGACCCACATAAACAAAATCAGAAATAAAGAGGAGAAATAACAACTAACGCCACAGAAATACAAAGGATTGTAAGAAAATATTATGTCAACAAACTGGACAACCTGGATGAAATGGATAAATTCCTAGAAATGTACTATATTCTAAAACTAAATCAGGAAGAATCAGAGAATCTGAATAGACAGATTATACCTAGTGAAATGGAAGCCGTAATCAAAAACTCCCAATAAACAAAGTCCTGGACTGGATGCCTTCACAGGTGAATTTTACTGAACATTCTGAGAAGAACTAACTCCTGTCCTTCTCAAACTATTTTATAAAATTCAAGAGGGCAGAAGGCTTCCAATTTCATTTTACAAGGACAGCATTGTCCTGATTCCAAAACCAGATAAAGACACTACAAGGGAAGAAAATTATAGGCCCATATCCCTGATGAATATAGTTGCTAAAATCCTCAACAAAATATTAGCAAACCGAATACAGCAAAGCCTCAAAAAGATCATACACCATGATCAAGTGGGATTATTCCAGGAATGCAAGATTGGTGCAACATTTTCAAATCAATAAATGTGATTCATTACATTAAAAAAAATAAAGAATAAAAAATACATGGTCATATCAATAGATGCAAAAAAAAAAAAAAAAGGATTTGATAAAATCCAGTACCAATTTATGATAAAAAGCAAAGTGGGATTAGAAGGAACATACCTAACCATAATAAAGGCCATGTATGACAAACCCACTGTCAGCATGATACTCAAGGGGCAAAAACTACAAGCATTTCCCTTAAGATTGGGAACAAGACAGAGATGTCTGCCTTTACCTCTCTTATTCAATACAGTACTGGAAGTCCTAGGCACAGCAATCAGACAAGAAGAAGAAATAAAAGGAATCCATATTGGAAAGGAAGTAGTAAAATGATCATTATTTGCAAATGACATGATGTTGTACATAGGAAAACCCAAAGATTCCACTAAGAAACTACTAGAACTGATAAATAAATTTGGCAAAGTAGCAGGATACAAAATTAGTATCCAGAAGTCAGTTGCATTTTTATAAGCCAATAACAAACTAACAGAAAGGGACATTAAGAAAATAATCCCATTCACAGTTGCTACAAAAAGAATAAAATACCTAGGAATAAACCTAACCAAGAATGTAAAAGACCTGCACTTGGAAAATTATAAGACACTGAAGAAAGAAAGAGAAGATACAAATAAGTGGAAGTACATATCCTGTTCATGGATATGAAGAATTAACATCATTAAAATGTCCGTACTACCCACAGCAACCTATAGATTCAATGCAATCCCTACCAAGATTCCTATGACATATTTCACAGAACTACAACAAGCATTTCAAAAATTTATATGGAACCACAAAAGACCCTACATAGCAACAGCGATCCCAAGAAAGAACAAAGTTGGAAGAATCACGCCACCTAATATCAAACTATAAGACCACAGTAATCAAACAGTATGGTACTGGCATAAAAACAGACACATAGATCAATGGAACAGAATAGAGAACCCAGAGATAAATCCATACCTTTATAGTCAATTAATATTTGACAGAGAAAGCAGGCACATACAATGGGTTAAAGATAGTCTATTCAATAAGTGGTGTTGGGAAAACTGGACAGATACACGTAGAAAAATGAAACTAGATCACCTTCTTATACCACACGCAAGAATAAACTCAAAATGGATCAAAGGCTGAAATGTTAGACCTGAAAACCATAAAAATCACAGAAGAAAACATAGACAGCAAAGTCTCAGACATTGCTTGTAGCAATATTTTATTGGATATATCTCCCAGGGAAGGGAAACAAAAGAAAAATAAACAAATGGGACTATATCATATTAAAAAGTTTTTGCACAGGAAAGGTAAACATCAACAAAATTAAAAGGCAACTTAACAAATAGGAGAACATATTGGCCAGTACATCTAATAAAGAGTTACTATCCAAAATTTAAAAAGAACTTTCAAAACTGAACACCCAAAAAACCCCAAAGACCCAATTAAAAAATGGGCAAAGGACCTTAATAGATACTTCTCCAAAGAGGACAGACAGATGGCCAATACACATATGAAAAGATGCTCAATGTCACTATTCATAAGAGAAATGCAAATTAAAACCACAATGAAATATCATCTCACACCTGTGAAAGTGGTTATCATCAATAAATCAACAAACAACAAGTGCTGGTGAGGATGTGGAGAAAAGGGAATGTTTTTGCACTGTTGATGGGAATGCAGATTGGTGCAGCCACCATGGAAAGCAGAATGGAGATACCTCAAAAAATTAAAAATAGATCTGTCTTTTGACGCAGCAATCCCAATTCTTGGAATATGTCCAAATGAACCCAAAACACTAATTCAAAGAACATAAAACTTCTATGTTCACTGCATCATTATTTTCAATCACCTAGATATGGAAGCAGCCCAGGTGCCCATCAATAGATGAGCAGATAAAACAACTATGGGACATTTACACAATGGAATACTGCTTGGCCATAAAAAAGAAGAAAATTTTACCTTTTGTGACAGTGTGGATGGACCTGGAGAACATTATCCTACGTGAAATAAGCCAGTCAGAGAGAGACAATTACCATATGATTTCACTCATATGGAGAATCTAATGAACAAAGTGAACTAACAAGGAAAATGGGGAGCATAAATGGAGAGCAAGATGACGGCTGGGGTGGGGTTGTGAGGGGATGGAGGGATTGAGCAAAAAGGAAAAAGGACTCATGGCCATGGACAACAGTGTGGTGATTGCTAGGGGAAGGTAGTATAAGGGGACTAAAGGGTAACAGAAAGAAATACAATAAAATTTAAATAATAAAAAATAACATTATAATTCTTTATTCTATATAAAATCAAGTATATAAAGAAAATTTATTAGTAATAATAGGCATATATTAAAAGTGAAGACTATTCTATATAATTCTAGGCTTTTCAAACTTCATGTGACTCACCTGTGATCTTGTCGCAATGCATATTTGGAGTTCATGGGTCCAAGGCAGAGTCTACAATTCTGCATTTTTGGCATGCTCCAGGTGATGCCAATGCTAGTGGCCTTTGGTTCTACATTTTCAGTAGTAAGAAGCCACACACAAGCAGCCGAATTCTTTACTCTTAACAACACTTCATCATTTTGGCAGCATTTTTGCTTTTTTTGGGTCTAATTACATGGGTTTTGCATAGGGAGTAACAGCTCACCTCCCTCGGGTTAGTGTGAGAATTCAATGGCATAAGCCCCTGGCACTCCAAGTAAGATCTGCAAACTGAGTAGCAGCAGCAGAGCCACGTGGGGGCTTGTTAGAAATGCAGGGTCTTAGGCTCCCACCCCAGATGGACCAATTCATCTGCACTTTAGTAAGATGCTGAGGTGATAATGTGCACATTAAAGTTTGGGAAGCACTGATGTAATTCAGATGGAATAACTGGCGCATAGTAAGTGCTCAGTAGATACTTTGAGTCATTAAAAATCATGTGAATTGTGTGTGTGTGTATATATATATATATTTTTTTTTTCATTTTTACAGGTGAGAAGACTGTAAACACAGTAACAGGATCACAAGTTCTAACTAAGATCTCTGATTCCACAGCCTGAGGTCTTAACATTACACTATCATTTCCCTAAAGAGAAGTGAGTATCATGAATAGTGAACACCTTGGTGCCTTTCAGCTCTCCCTTATCCCTCACGTACTCAGGCACCCTACAGTTGAAAGTCCAGTGTGCACCAAGGAGCGTTCTCTTACTGAACCCTGTCCCCCTTTTCCTTAATCAGAGCACCACCTGTACCTTCTCCTGCATTCCTATATTCCACAAAGTCTCAGCTGAGGACCAACTATGTCCAGTGTTAATCTCTTCAGAGGTATTTGTTTTATGGGGGGTTTTCTGGATGTAATGTTTTTGCCGAAAAGAAATACATCTGTTGGGAAATCCTAGATTTTGTAGCATTGGTTAGAATATCTTTTAGGACATGCGAAATTATGGCGGTGGTGGAGTGTGTGTGTGTGTGTGTGTGTGTGTGTGTGTGTGTGTGTGTTGGAGGCTGTGGGCTAAGGAGGTACCTTCTGGCATCCCTTAATCCCAACTATTGGCAGACAGCTGCTCCATCCATATGTAAAATTTGCATGAGACTCACAGAAGTCCAGATGTTTGGGCAAGTATTTCTACCAGGAAAAAATCAAATCACAATTGGAATTAAGAGGGCAGGGAGAAAAACGGGGCAAGATGCCAGGACTGTCTCTGCAGGACCAGCAATATCCAGGGCGTGCTCGGAACATAGCTGTGGGGGAACAGGTAAATCATAAAGATCACTTGTCCCGTCCTGATTATGCCACTTTCAAATTTAATTTGGATTTTTGTTTCCTATTTTGCTTTCAGGGTGTTCTTACGTTGTTTGTTGTTTTTTGTTTTTAAACAGGTTAATAGGCTGTAGGTTTACTGAGATAGATTTAGCCATGTCTCTTGATCTTAACTGCTTTTTATCTAAACCTGAGGTGCTTTTCAATTTGCTCCTGTTTCTCACCTCATGGGCACCGATTGATCTGATTTCTTTTTGCATTTTTGCTAATAGGAATTGAACGGGCTTGGTGATTCCCGTTTTATTTTGACTTGATAGCTTCATTTAAAATTGGGTTTTTGTTTATTCTATGGTTACTGTTTTTGTTTATCCTATGGTTTTCTCTTGGATCAACCACTTCCCAGATAATGAATTTAGAACTCTGGAGAAAAGGAGGTTAGGCTTCCAATAGCTTTTCATTCTTCCTTTTTGTTTTTGTTGTTACTTACATTTTGATTTGTCCACTTAAAATTTCCAAGTGTGTCTTGTTGGAGATGATATAATGTTGTGGAGGAAGATAACATTTTGCAGGTATATTTGGACAGATGTGAAGTATGAAAAATAGTTTGCTACTCTCATCCTAGAACAATCTTGCAAAAACATTTATTTAGGACTAAAATATAACAGTAGAGCAAGCCTGCCATTGGTAGATGTGGGAGGCTCAGGCAAATCTGGTAGTTCAAATCAAGCTATTCTGATTTCAATGATGTTTTGTGAATAAGGATTAGTAGGCTACCATAATGAAGAAATGGAGAGAATTATTTTTTGTTTGGAGTACATTCAAATTCTAAATTAAGGGACTCAAAGGTTAATCTTTATTCCTCTGACATCTCTCCTTCCACAGCCCCCATTGGTTGCATATTCACAGGCTGATTTGCCTTTAATACAAATCATTTTATAGACAGTTTGAATTTAGACATCTATGGCAATTACTTTAATGACACAGCACAGTGCACTTACATAGTGAAAGGTGAAAAGTAATGGTCCGTCATATGACGCCAATATTCTGTAGGATTTACATATACTGTGTGTATGTGTCTATTTATGGTGGGTTGAATCTCACTCCATAAATTTAAGTGAGTAAGAAATGTAACTTTATGTTCCATAACTTAATTTTTTCCTGTCGATCTTCTGGTCTGCTGGGAGTGAGCAGAAAATTCTTGACATTAGCCCTTCCAGGAGTTTTCTTCTCCTCTCCCTTCCCCTCACCGACCTCCCTGGTGTTCTTCCTTAATTCTAAGATCCCATCCAGTTTTACGGTGTTGAGGTGGTGGACGGAGAATGGTCACTGGTCCACACATTGCCACCGAAGTGTTCTGAGTTCTGGCGCCCATGGCTTCTTCAGCTCTTTCTGTCGCTCAGCATTACTCTAAGGGCACAGAAATTGTTCCCTGGCCTGTCTATGGTCCTTTTTTAGACACACAACACAGTTGGTATCTCTGAGGTCTGACCATCTTTCTTTGTTCTCGGGAATCCTGCTCTATTTTTTTTCCTCCTTTCAACCTTGAGGGATCTTTCCTTGATCTTAAAGAAATCTTGCTCCATATCTGTGCTCCCTCAATGCTCTCCTCTTAGGCTTTAAGAAACTACAGCTGGGGTTCAGCTGAGAGCCCACTCATGCCCTTCCTGAGGCCCTGAACCTGGACCTGAATGAGAGGGACAGGGAGTTGGTGGGAAAGGCAGATACTGAGGGCTATCTCAAAAAGAAGAATAAAGCCACAAGGTATCATCTCTGTACAATTCTGGGATTTACTTAGGTACATTTCATGTTGTTATAACTATTCCAGAACACTGTGCTGATGGCCTTTCCTCCCCTTGCAGAGTCTATAAACAATAAGAAACCAACTCTGTAAACAACAAGGAACTGACAAGTATTCATCTACTCTCTGTCACTTACCAAATAGGCTATTTGGTAGAAGAGACACAAATTGTAAACCATTCAGTGAAATTACCTTTCTATTAAGTTTCTAAGAATAATTAATTTTGACTGGCAAATATACTGTCAAAAGAAGTGAAAAGAAGTGGACTTTTAAGTAGCTATGTAAGGCTAAGTTTTTTTCCTCCTATAAGGCACTTAAAATATTACCTTTTAAATGCATTTCTTGATTAATGTGAATTATAACTGCAGCATGACAAATATTTTTCAAAACAAAGAGTTTTCATGCAGGCAAATCAAATCAGAAGTAAATGGATGGGTGTGAAATGCTTTCATTGGTACAATAATAGGATAATTTATATAATATCTCAAGCATTCGAGTATTTTAATGGTTTTTTAAAATATAAAAGACTGAAAAGTGAAATAAGCCAGGTAGTGAAAGATAGATACCATATGATCACACCTATAAATGGGACCTAATCAACAAAATATACAAGCAAGCAAAATATAACCAGCAACATTGAAATAAAAAACAAACTGACCGTAACCAGAGGGGAGGAGAAAGGGGGATGATGGAAAGGGAGGGAAAGGGTCATCAAGGAACATGTATAAAGAACTCATGGACAAAGCCAAATGGGGGAAGGATTGAGGGTGGGAGGCGGGGGAAAGTGGTGGTGGGAAAATGTTGACCAAAAAAAAAAAAAAAAGAAGTCAGGAGGCTAAGAATAGTATAGGAAATTGAGAAGCCAAAGAACTGATATGTACAACCCATAAACATGAACTAAGCGGTGTGGGGATGATGGGATGGGGTGCAGGATAGAGGGGATGAAGGGGAGAAAAAATGTGACAACTATAATAGCATAATCAATAAAATATACCAAAAAAAGGGATAAGAAATATATAATATAATATAATATAATATAAACCACAAAAAATCAGTTATGCCTGTTCCCTCCTTCACTGAGTGTTTGAAAAACTCCTTGTTCAGTTAATGCTTTCTTGAAAAATAATAGCAACCCTGTCTACAATGGAGGAAAAAAAGAAAGAATTCTTTGTGATTTTCTTCCCAGAAATGTCTACAGTAGTTTCGGCGGAAATGTTTTACCAGTGATATAGTTAATCCTTTGTTTCATCCAGTATTCTGATAATAGTTTACAATGTTACATTGTACTTCGCATTTTTAGCACTGTTTCCACTGTGATGCTCAAACTCTCATCAGATACCGTTTTTCTCTCTTAGACTAACTATTTCCCAGGCCCACATCTCCTCACCTCTGGATATCCATGGTAGCCTTGCAGAGCAGAGCTCCTCAAACAATCTGTTGCAAAGGACAAGTTTCTAAATCTGAATTCTCTATTCCTGCGGTAATTTCTTTACAGGCTGGAAGCGAGCTGGCAGACAGGCTCTGGTCTTTGAGCCACACTTGCGGTGTCCCGATGTCCTAGTCAGCGTCTATGCCTATGCCTGTAGCCTGCCTACACCTACTACCTGTGCCTATAGCCCTATGCCATCCTGGATACCTCCCTAAACTGCTGCTTTCTGAAATGAAATTGCTACTAATCACCTCAGCTCAAGATCCTGCTACATCTGACAACGCTTGACCTGTGTCCTAGGCATACCTCAGCCTTCTGGGGTTTTTTCCCTTTGCTGGAAAGCAAGTTTTCAGTCCCCAGCCTGACTGAAACCTAGTCTACCACACCTGGCTGCAGAGATTTCCTGACTGTGTATAACATACTGAACCACAAACACTCATCTCTAATTGCCTAATTTTTTAAAGATGGATTGCTTGTTTTAATTAATGAGTAACTACTGAGTGACAAGAAACATGGACTGTTTCTCATCAAGGGTAGGGGGGGCAAGGAGCAAGCTACCATGTGTCTAAGCGGGTGGGAGTGTAAGGAGGGACAGGAATTCCCAACCTTGGGTCTTTAGAACTGCCTAAGTTGAGAGTCTTGGGGGCAGGTCTGCCCCTGATTTAAAGAGGTGTGTGTATGTGTATGTGTGTGTGTTCAGTGGGGGCATTATGGAGAAGAGGACTACAATCTGTGTATGATCTTTTAAAATTGAACTTTTATTGAGAAAACTGTAGATTCACATCTAGGTATAAGCAATAATACAGGGAGAACCTGTAAATTCCTTATTCAGCTTCCACCACTGGTCACATCTGACAGAGCTATACTCCTCTATCACAACTAGAATACTGACACTGATTCAAACCACCACCTTATTCGGATTTCCCTAGCTGTATTTGTACTCATTTTTATGCATGTGTGTATTTAGTTCTTTGCCAGTTTAGCAAATGCATAGGCTTTCCCCCATGATCATAGTCAAGACATAGAACAGTTCTATTACCATAAGGACCTGTCCTGTTGCCATTTTATGACCACCCTTACTTCATTCCTCTAGCCTTACCCTGCTTCTAAGCCCTTGCAACTGATGACCTGTCTTCCATTTCTAAATTCTGTCATTTCAAAAATGTCATATAAATGGAAGCATACATTATGTAACCTTTTGGGACTGGCTTTGGCTTTCCTCCCTCAGCATAAGTCTCTGGAGATTTATCCTAGTTATATATATTAATAGTTCCTTTTTATTGTTAAGTTGTATTCCATGGTATGGATACATCACAGTTTATTTAACCATTCACCTACTGGTGGACATCTGGGATGATTCCAATATTAGGTTATTACAAATAAAGCTGGTATAAGCATTTATGTACAGGTTGGTTTGTTTGTTGGTTTTTTTAAGTATATTTTATTGATTATGCTATTAGAGTTGTCCCATTTATTTTTCCCCTTTGCCCCACTCCACCTGGTATTCCCATTCCCTCTAGCAATCCTTCCTGCTTAGTTCATATCCATGGGCCATGTATATAAATTCTTTGACTTCTTCATTTCCTATACTATTCTTAACATCCTCCGGTCTATTTTGTACCTACCAATTATGCTTCTTCACCCCGCTCCTTTTCTCCCATTCTCCCCCTGCCACACTGATAACCCTTCACGTGATCGCCATTTCTGTGATTCTGTTCCTGTTCTAGTTTTTTGTTTAGTTTGTTTTATTTTTTAGATTCAGTTGTTGATAGTTGTGAGTTTGTTGTCATTTTAATGTTCATAGTTTTGATCTTCTTTTTCTTAAATAAGTCCCTTTAACATTGCATGTAATAAGGGCTTGCTGATGATGAACTCCTTTACCTCTACATTGTGTGGGAAGTACTTTATCTGCCCTTCCATTCTAAATGATAGCTTTGCTGGATAGAATAATCTAGGTTGCAGGTTTTTGCTTTTCATTACTTTGAATACTTCTTGCCAGCCCCTTCTTGCATGCAAAGTTTCTTTTGAGAAATCTGCTGGCAGTCTTATGAGAACTCCTTTGTAGGTAACTCCCTTCTTTGCTGCTTTTAAGATTCTCCCTTTATCTTTAATCTTTGGCATTTTAATTATGGTGTGCCTTGGTATGGTCCTCCCTGGGTCCAACTTATTTGGGACTCTCTGTGCTTCCTGGACTTGTATATTACATTTGCCAAATTAGGGAAGTTTTCTTTCATTATTTTTTCAAATAAGTTTTCAGTTTCTTACTTCCCTTCTACTTGTGGCACCCCTATGATTCAGATGTTGGCACATTTGGAGATGTCCCAGAGTCTTCTTATTCTCTCCTTGTTGTTTGAATTCTTGTTTCTTTATTCTGTACTGCAACCTGTTTATTTCTTCCTTATGTTCCAAATCATTTGATTTGAACCCCAGCTTCCTTCCCTTCACTGTTGGTTCCCCATGGATTTTTCTTTATTTCACTTAATGTATCCATCATTTCTTCCCTTATGTGTTCGCTATACTCCATGATATCTCTAAGCAAATTTATTAGCAGTATTTTGAACTTTGCCTATGATAGGTTGGCTATCTCCATTTCACTTAGCATATTTTGCCATGTATAATGCATGCCCATGTTTTTTGGCCCCAACTTTCAGGAAGAAAATCTTTCATTTTAATTTTTTAATTCAATTATTTATTTATTTATATTTAGATACTTGGTTTTTTGTATTATAAAGGAATTTTAGCATTTATTTTTTAACAAATTATGGTACAAGAAATTTTATGTAACAAATAATTATAAAACACAAGAACAGGTACAAGATATTTCGGGTACTACTCATGTAAAATATGCATTCTTATTTTTCCCTCAAAAATTTGGGCAAAAAAGTGTGCATTATATATGGCAAAATACAGTATTTCTTTTTCTGGAGTTTTAATCTGTTCTTTCAGTAGGGCCATATTTCTTTGTCTCCTCAATTTGGCAGCCCCCTGTGTTCGTTTCTGTGTATTGGGTAGAGCTGCTTTGATTCCATCTTGGCACACCTGTTACATTGTAAGGGGCAGAGCCTTAGGTATTCACCAGGGTGGGTGTCTTGTAGCCTGTCTAGGCCAGGCAGGTTCACTTGAGACTCAGACAGATGGAAGAAAGATCGCAGAGCTGTGGAGATGCTTGACATGCCTTTATTCAAGGGTGGGCAAATCTATGTATGCTTCAAGCTGCGTACAAGTGGGGAGTTCCCTACCCCCTAATATAATGGAAACAGACAAAGCTGACAGGGAGCCAACAGGTTGTGTAACATAGTGAGATTCTGCACATGCAAGCCTACTCAGTGTTATGGGAACCATTTATCGGACCCAGACTCAAGGCTATAGGAATTCTTATCAGGCCCAGTTTCAAGGCTATGGGAACACTACTTATCTTAGTTCCCCAGACACCTGGGTGAGGAAGCCAGATTGCCTCCGTTGACCCTACAGCAGGGCAACCTGCTTAATGGTTTTGTGGCATTGTATGTGCGGGAGGGGTCTTGGGGTAACAATGGGGCTTGCTTGGCTCTTGCCCTGTTTCCAGTCACTTCCCTCACTTCCCATATGCAACTGGTGCCCTTCTAGCTGCTGCCCTCGTGCTGAATCCCAGAGTAGGCAGGGTTGTGTATGTTCTAGGGCCATGCAGGTCCTTTAAATGGACTCTCCTGAGAGACCAGCAGTTTCTTCTGACGCCCCACATCCCACTGGTTTTTACAGCCAAGATTTATGAGGCTGTATCTTCCTGATACTGGAACCCTGGGCTGCTTGGTCTGGCCTAGGGCTGGGATTGCTCACTCCCCATGTGTCCCTCCTGGTTTTTATCCATCACAGGTGACTGTGGGACCACCGGTTCCACTGGCCGCTGCTGCTGCTTTGCCCCCACTGCCACACTGTGTCCTCTCTGCCCCGCTCCCAGTCTCTGCCCCTCCTACCTGTCTGGATGAATACTTCTTTAAATCCTTGGTTGTCAGACTTCTATACAGTTCAATTTTCTAGCAGTTCTGGTTGAATTTTGTTTTGAGATTACTTGTGATCCTTCTGATGGTTATGTGAAGAAGTGAAGCATGTTTACCTATGCCTCCATCTTGGCTGGAAGTCTCTGTTTTGTTTTTTAATCCTCACCCAAGAACATGCTTACTGATTTAGGAGAGAGGGGAAGGCTGTACATGCCAGAGCTTTCATACAGAAATTATTTAAGCTACAACAAAGAAGACCACGGAAGACAGACTGACTGACTGCAATATCAGAATGCTTGCAATACCGGAATGCTTGCCATAGGGAAGGGAAAAGATGTTTCTATCTTACAGCACGAGGCAAAATTAAAACCAAAGTTTGGCAGCTAGAAGAAGGGAAAGTGGTTCACTCCAAGGAAAATAACCCAACTAAGCTACCCGGCAAATAATTGCCTGATGTGGTCCTGAGCTATCCAAATAAAGAAGCCTTCATTAACTCATCAGAAACTCCTCCTACTCTAGCAGCTGGAGATGAAATTCTTTCTTTGACCAAATATTCTTTAAGGTCTTTTCCAAACCAAGTTTCTAGGAATCTACAGCTAAATGATTTTTTCCTGTAAGTTATCTATCTCTGAAAATTCTGCCCACATTCCATGTTTCTTTACAAATTGTTTAGAATTAAATAATTTATTTGTAATTGAAACCTTAACTATCATAATTTTATTTCAAGTGCACATGATTTATCAAAAACTGAACTTAAGGGGTATGTATTCTCATAGTATTTTTAATTGAGTCCTAAACCAATTAATTCATATTGTGGAATGGAATAGAATGAGATGAAATGTGAATTTCAGAGTTATCAATGTGAAGTGGAGACCTGTCTGATGATAATTTTTAGGAAGTAGGTAGGGGCAGATATCTAACAGAGAAAAGTGATTTGCTCAAGGTCCTGAAGCTATTAAGTGATCACACAGCTAATATATGGTCCCAGAGCTAATGAATTCTGGGCCTGTTAATGGTCTTTTGTGACTCCTTGAATAAATATTAAACTTCCCACAGGAGAATATGCTTCAAGAGAAACTTCTGACTTATAATGAGAACATTTTCAAGGGACTATGAGCCCAACTGTGACTCACTTATTTATTATTTACACTATAGAATTCTCTTGTACTTTGCTTACTATGTTATTTATAAAGATAGAAGATGCTGCCCTGGCTGGCGTGGCTCAGTGGATTGAGTGCCAGCCTGCGAACCAAAGGGTCGCCAGTTTGATTCCCAGTCTGAGGCACATGCCTGGGTTGTGGACCAGGTCCCCAGTAGGGGGCACACAAGAAGCAGCCACACATTGAGGTTTCTCTCACTCTCTTTCTCCCTCCCTTCCCTTCTCTAAAAATAAATAAATAAAACCTTTAAAATACCATAGAAGATGCTCCCACTTTTATAGTTTCTTTTCCTTAGGGAAAAAAAAGTTGCTTTATAGAGAGATACATCTATTCTGAAAGCAAAACACTCTAAATCATAAGATTTTATCTCATGGTCTTAGATTTCAAACTCCTCTACAAGAGATATTAGGATTCACATCAAGTGCTGTCAGGAAAAAATGTGAGTATAACTACAATGGTAAAATACTTCAATCCTTACCTTTTTACATTGTAGTGTCAACCAGGCAACAATACGTATATTTCTTGTGTTCTTACAGGATTTCCATCTTACCTTGTTGTATTTGTGATGAAATTCCTGTCCGCTGCACTACAGAAGTGAGTGGATGTCAGGTCCGACGTCTGACAGATATTGTTCATAACATCACTGGCCTACAGTAATAGAAAGTTTGGTTAGCTTCTGATGTGGAAAAGTCTAGAGATTTGATTTGAAAAGGCACGGAACAGAGAGCTGAGGAGTTGATAACGAGAGAGTGAGAGTGATGGCTGTACTTGATGGAAATGATCTATCAGAGAAAGACCAGGTCATGGTGAGAACTCTATTTTCTGCCATTCGAGTTATCTTGGCTGCTTATTGAGGCCCTTGGACATTTTTAAATGTACACAAATTAACAAGATAGCATGTGGGAGGGGCCACCCTCAAAATCAAGCCTCTGCTGCTGCTGTTGATGGAGCCTGTCTTCCTAGTGAACTGACTGCTGCAGATGGCATAGCAGGTGTGGGCCTCTGTAGACTTCTAACCCTACAGAGCATGGGGAAGAATTTTTCAGAAATTGTTGGCTGGGGGTTAAGTTTTGAGAGGTTTAAGGAATCCCACACATTGCCAGCAACTGTATGAAGTCATTTAGACAGATTCCAATTGACATAATTTATTGAGAACTGAGTTTAAGAAATTACTGTTGAGGCATCTGGCAGAAGCCTTTTGCTAACTTTGTGGCAAATATTTACACTACAACTGTAGGGAGAAGAGCGGGTTTGATGTTTCTGGGTGGGGGCGTAGCTTAGTTCCTTGGCCCTCCTTACTCCTCCAGGCAAAGCTCTAGCAGTAATTTCTGCGTCATATTCTTTAGAGGAGGAATTTAGATGATTAAAGATGGGGCCAAAGTGGATGCTTATGTTAAATTCTTTGTCTTTAACCAGAAATTTTTATCTAATTTATAAAAGCTTCATTTATTTTTTAGACATTCTTGATCATTTTTATAGTCCCTTTTTTATTCTAGTCTATTTATTTAAACTGTTTTTTAAAAAATTGCAGATCCATATGCAGTTGCAAAAAATAATACACAGAACCCCAGTTTCCTCCAATGATAACATCTCGCAAAGCTGTAGCATAATATCACAATCAGGTTATTGACATTGATACTGTAAAGACACAGAACATTTCCATCACCAGTAAAATTGCTCATGTCTCCCTTTTACAGCCACGCTCACTTCCTTTCCACCTCGTCCCTTTCTTGGCTCCTGGAAACCACTACTCTGTTCTCTAGTTCTGTAATTTTGCCACTATCAAGAGTTTTATATAAGTGGAACTGTATGCTATGCAATCTTTGGGACTGGTTTTTTTACTTTGTAATTCTCTGGGAATTCATCAGGTTTTGCATATATCGATAGTTTATTAATTTTTATTGCATGATACAGCATTACTAGCAATAGCCAAGATATGAAAGCAACCTAGAAGTTCATCAACAGATGAACATATAAAGAAAATGTGGAATATATATATATACAATGGAACATTATTCAACAATAAAAAAGAAATGAAGTCTTGCCATTTGCAACAACATGGGTGGACCTATAAGATATTGTGCAAGTGAAATAAGTCAGACAGAGAAAGACAAAAATATATATGCACAAAGCAAAAAAGAGAAACAGGCCCACAGATATAGAGAACAAGCTGATGATTGTCAAAAGGGAATGGGGGTAAAATGGCAATTAAAAAAAAAAAGAGGTAATTGTAGGCTGGATTACAGACTACTTTGAGCAAGGATTTTATTGTGACAAGACATGAGTTTTTGAGCCAAGAAGTGACACAACATTTGGATTATTATTCCTCTAAAAAAATGCTTATCTGTAAAAATAAAATAAAACAGAATAAAAAAGAAGTTGACCACTTCATCAAGAAAATGGAGAAAAATAGAGAGAATACTTGTGGTTTGGCAGAACATGGGAATTTTGAATGCTTGCATGTATAGAAATTGGTCTTGATTTTGTATTCAATATTGGCTATGCCATTGTTTTATATAAAAAAATTATCACATGATATGGATGTACCATACTTTGTTTAATCATTCATTGTGGAAAGACATATAGACTGACTCCAGGTTTTGGCTATTATGAATAAATCTGCTATGAACTTTTATGGTCAAGCTTTTGTATGAATAAGTTGTGCTCTTTCTCTCTCTTTAATTTGCCCATTTTGCTATAGGTTTGTTAATTTTATTGATCTTTTCAAGGTCTTTGATTTATCTTCTCTATTGCTTTTCTGTTTTAAATTTCAGTGATTTCTGCTTTACTTTTGCTAGAATATTTCCTTCCTTCTGCTTGCTTGCATTTGTTTTGGTTTCATTTTTTTCTAGGATCTTGAGGTAGAAGCTTAAATGATCAATTTGAAACTTTGTTCTTTCTAATGTTTTTACTTAGTGCTATATCTCTCCCTTTCAGCACTACTTTAGCTATGTTCCACAAATTTTGATATACTGTATTTTCATTCAGGGCATTAAATAATCCCTTGATGACCCAAAATGGCAGAGGAGTAAGTGGAAGCCACGATAGCCACCTCCTAGGAGCAACCTGGAATTACAACTAAATTATAGAAAAATCATCCTGAAAAATCACCAACTGAACACTAGCTGAAGAGAAGCCTTATAACTATGGATAGATGGAATAAGCCACTTCACCACAGGAGACTGGCGGGGAGTGTGGAGGGGGCAGAAGAGGGCTGGCTGGGCTCTCACAGCTGACAGCTGAAGTTCCAGAGGGGTAATTTCAGCAGTTGGGGTATTCCCTCTGAGAAGTGTGGGGCTTTAATTCCAAGCTGGGCTCCCCAGCCTACAGCACCAGAACCAGGAAAGAAACCCAAACATCATATGGCTGTGAAAAGCAGCGGGGTTTCTGTCCAGCAGGGAGATACAGCTGGAGATGCTGAGAGCCTCTTAAAGGACCAATGCAGAAAATTCCATTTACATTCTCTTACCCTGGGCTCCAGCAGAGGGAGGGCAGAGTGGACTAGAGATGCTTGAGGAGTATGGGGCTGGTGGCTCTGGGGAAAGAACTAAATGGTCAGCCACCAGGATCCCTGTGCCAAGTCATTGCCTGTACTGTAGAGACCATCATTCTCAGGCAGAGCACTCCCCTCCAAGTGGTATCAGCTTGAGGGGAAGCAATAGCCCCACCCACAGGAATTACTCTGTCCCATCCTGTGGTGTTTAAGGACTGCTGCTGAGGAGTACATCCAGAAGATCTTCACTCGTTAAGCCTAACATAGAGCCTGCAGACAGAGCAGGATCTCTGGGAGCTCTGAGACTTCAGCTGACCCTCCCCTAGGCCTGGGGCTCAGCCTGGTTCTTTCTGCACACAAACAGGCCTGGCAGAGGAACCACATGCTGTGTGTCACTGATATCTCCAAATAGGTTGCTCAGGGCCAGTTACCAGCAGGGTTTTACATATAACTACACAATAGTCTTAACATATCTTCCTAATACATAGAAACAAACAGAATGAGATGGCCAAAATGGGAAGACAAAGAAACAGGCCCCAAGTAAAAGAACAAGAGAATTCTACAGAAGAAGAACTAGATGAAATGGAGGCAAGCAATCGATCAGATAGAGAGTTCAGAGTAATGATTATAAGGATACTCAACAGTATGAAAAAAGACACAGAAACCATAAAAAGAACTAGTCAGAATAAAGAATGCAATATCTGAAATAAATAACACTGGAAGGAATAAACAGTAGGTTAGGTGAAACAGAGGATCAAATCGGTGACTTGGAAGACAAGGTAGAAGAAAACACTCAAGCAAAGCAGAAAAAAGAAAAAAGAATTTTAAAAAATGAGATCAACTTAAGCAACCTTTAGGACAACATGAACTGCATAAGATCACATCATGAATATAGCAGAAGGAGAAGAGATTGAGCAAGAGATCAGGAACCTATTTGAAAAATGACGACTGAAAACTTCCCTAATTTGGTAAAGGAAAAAGACACACAAGTCCAGGAAGCTCAGAGAGTCCCAAACAAGTTAGACCCAAGGAGGCCTACACCACGACACATTGTAATTAAAATGGCAAGGCTTAAAGACAAGGAGAGAATCCTAAAAGCTGCAAGAGAAAAGCAGGTAGTTATACAGGAAGGACCACCCATTAAACTGTCACCTGATTTCTCAACAGAAACACTTCAGGCCAGAAGGGAGTGGCATGAAATATTCAAGGTAATGAAAAGCAAGGACCTACAACTAAGGTTATTTCATCCAGCAAGGCTATCATTTAAAATCAAAGGAGAAATAAGAGCTTCCCAGACAAGAAAAAGCTAAAGGAGTTTCTTGACACAAAACCAGTACTGCAACAAAAGTTAAGGGCATGAAAAGAAGAAGGAAGAAGGAAGAAGGAACCAGAAAAACAGTCTAACAATTAAATGGCACTAAACACATATCTATCAATAATTACCTTAAATGTAAATGTCTTAAATGCACCAACCAAAAGACATAGGGTAGCTGAATGGATAAGAAAACAAGACCCATATATATACTGCCTCCAAGAGACCCATCTCAGATTGAAAGATGCACACAGACTAAAAGTAAAGAGATGGAAAAAGACATTTCATGCAAAGGAAAAGCAAAAGAAAGCTGGGGTAGCAATACTAATACAAAATACAAAATAGACTTGAAAATCAAGCCTATAGTAAGAGATAAAGGAGGACACTACATATGATACAGGGAACAATTCATAGAGAAGATATAGTCCTAGTAAGCATTTACGCACCCAACACAGGAGCACCTAAATAAGTAACGCAAATCTTGATGGACATGAAGGGAGAGAGCGACAGAATTACAGTCATAGTTGGGGATATTAATGCCCCCTTGACTTCAATGAATGATCTACCAAGCAGAATATCAACAAGGACACAGCGGCCTTAAATGATACAATAGATCAAATAGATTCAGCTGATATCTTCAGAGCATTTCATACCAAAGCAGCTGAATATACATACTTTTCAAGCGAACACGGAACATTTTCTAGGACAGACCACATATTAGGACACAAAACAAGTCTCAATATATTGAAGATTATCGAAATCATATCAAGCATCTTCTCTGACCACAATGCTATGAAACTGGAATTCAATCACAAGAAGAACACTGAAAAACATGCAAAGACATGGAAGCTAAATAACATGTTATTAAACAATGAATGGGTCAACAACAAGATCAAGGAAGAAATCAAAAGATACCTTGAAACAAATGAGGACACAACAATCCAAAATCTGTGGGACACTGGGGAAGCAATCCTAAAAGGGAAATTCATAAGTTACAGGCCTATCTCAAAAAACAAGAAAAAGCTCAAATAAACAATCTAACTTCACACTTAAAGGAACTTGAAAAAGAACAACAAAGAGAGACCCAAGTGAGTAGAAGGAAGGAATAAAGATAAGACCAGAAATAAACAAAACAGAGTCTAAAAAACTGATACAAAAGATCAATGAATCCAAGAGCTGGTTCTCTGAGAAGATAAACAACGTTGACAAAGCGTTAACCAGACTCATCAAGAAAAAGAGAGAGGACTCAAATAAATAAAATCAGAAATGAAAGAGGAGAAATAACAACTGACACCGAAGAAATGCAAAGGATTAAGAAAATATTATGAACGAGTATATGCCAACAAACTGGACAACCTGGATGAAGTGGATAAATTCACAGTAACATACAATCTTCCAAAACTGAATCAGGAAGAATCAGAGAATCTGAATTGACAGATTACACCTAATGAAGTTGAAGCAGTAATAAAAAATCTCCCAACTAAAGCCCTGGACTGGTTGACTTCTTTGGTAAATTTTACCAATCATTCTTAGAAGAATTAACACCTATCCTTCTCAAACCATTTTATGAAATTCAAGAGAAGGAAAGACTCCCAAACACATTTTATGTGTTTATCCTAAATCCAAAACCAGGTAAAAACACTACAAAGAAAGAAAATTATAGGCCCATATTCCTGATTAACATAGTCGCTAAAATTCTCAACAAAATATTAGCAAACCAAATAGAGCAAAGCCTCAAAATGATCATACACCATGATCAAGTGGGATTTACCTGGGAATGCAAGGTTGGTACAACATTCACAAATCAATAAATGTGTTTCACCACATAAACAAAATGAAGGATAAAAATCATAGGATCATATCACTAGATGCAGAAAAAGCATTTGATAAAATCCAGCACCAATTTATGATAAAAACTCTCAGCGTTGATAAGAGGGAATATACCTAAGTATAATAAAAGCCATATATGCAAACCCACTGCCAGTATCATACTCAACAGGCAAAAACTACTGGCATTCCCTCTAAGATTGGCAACAAGACAGGGATGTCTGTTTTCACCTCTCTTATTCAACATAGTCCTGGAAGTCCTGGCCACAGTAATCAGATAAGAAGAAAAAGGTAAAAGGTATCCAGATTAGAAAGGAAGAAGTAAAACGGTCTTTATTTGCAGATGACTTGATGCTGTACATAGAGAGCTCTAAAGAATCCACCAAGAAACTATTAGAACTGATAAATGAATTTGGCAAAGTAGCAGGATACTAAATTAATGTTCATAAATCAGTTGTGTTTTTATATGCCAATAACAAACTAATTGAGAAGAGAAATTAAGAAAACAATCCCATTCACAATTGCTAGAAAACAAATAAAATACCCAGGAATAAACCTAACCAAGGATATAAAAGATCTCTTCTTGGAAAATTATAAGACACTGAAGAAAGAAAGAGAAGAAGATACAAATAAGTGGACGCACATACCATGTTCATGAATAGGAAGAATTAACATCATTAAAATGCCCAAGTAACCAAAGCAATCTATAGATACAATGCAATTTCTATCAAGATTCCAATGACATATGTCACAGCACAAGAACAAATATTTCAAAAATTTATAAGGAACCGCAAGAGGACCTGCCCAGCAACAGCAATCCCGATAAAGAACAAAGTTGGAGGAGTCACGCTACCTAACATCAAACTATACTATAAGGCCATAGCAATCAAAGCAGGATATCACTGGCATAAAAACAGACACATAGATCAATGGAACAGTATAAAGAACCCAGAAATAAACTCACACTTCGTTGTCAATATTCTACTGAGGAAGAAAGCACATACAACGGGCAAAAGATAGTTTATTCAATAAATGGTGTTGGGAAATTTGGACAGATATGTGCAGAAAAATGAAACCGAACCACCTTCTTACACCACACATAAGAATAAATTCAAAATGGATCAAAGACTTAAATGTTAGACCTGAAACCTTTAAAATCATAGAAGAGAACATAGGCAGCAAAATCTCAGATATAGCTCATGACAATATTTTGTCAGATATATCTCTCTAGGCAAGGGACACAAGAAAAAAATAAAGAAATGGGACTACATCAAAATAAATTTTTTTTCAGAGCAAAGGAAAACATCAATAAAATAAAAAGACAATCCACAGAATGTGAGAACATATTCATCAATACATCTGTTAAGGGGTTAATATCCAAAATTTATAAACAACTTACAAAACTTGACACCGAAAAAACAATCCAATTTAAAAAATGGGCAAAAGACCCCAATAGACACTTCTCCAAAGAGGACAGATGGCCAATAGACATATGAAAAGATGCTCAACATCACTAATCATCAGAGAAATGCAAATTAAAACCACAATGAAATACTATCTCACACTTTTCAGAATATCTATCATCAATAAATCAACAAACAACAAGTGCTGGTGAGGATGTGGAGAAAGGGGAGCCCTTTGCACTGTTGGTGGGAATGCACACTAGTGAAGTCACTGTGGAAAACAGTATGGAGATATCCCCCCAAATTAAAAATGGATCTGCTGTTTTATGCAGCAATCACACTCTGGGAATATAGCTGAAGGAACCCAAAACACTAATTTGAGAGAACATAAGCACCCCTATGTTCATTATAGCGTTATTTATAATCGCCAAGATATGGAAGCAGCCCAAGTGTCCATCAGTAAATGAGTGGATAAACAACTATGGGACATTTATACAATGGAACACTACTTGTTAGTAAAAAAGAGAAAGTTTTACCCTTTGCAGCAGTATGGATGGACCTGGAGAACATTATGCTAAGTGAGATACGCCAGTCAGAAATAGGCAAATACCATATGATTTCATTCATATGTGGAAATGAACAAACTGAACTAACAAGGAAAATGGGGACAGACTCATATATGCAGAGTAGGATGACAGCTGGGGTGGGGGGAGGTGAGGTGATAGAGTGATTGAGCAAAACGGAAAAAAGGACTCATGGACCCGTACAACAGTGTGGTGATTGCTAGTGGACGGGAGTATAAGTTGATTAATGGTAAAGGAAAAAAATACAATAAAAAATCCCTTGATATGTCCTTTATTACCTATGGATTATTTAGAAATGTATTTTTAGTTTCTAAGTGGAAATTTTCTTGGGGATTTTCTTATTATCTTTTCATTATTAATTTCTAAATTGAGTCCAATATGGTCAAAAACATATTCTCAATTACCAGAGGGGAGGCGAATAGTGGGGGAAAGAAGGGGAAAATGTACAAAGGACCCATGAACATGGTCAACGGGGTAGGAAAAGTCTTTGGGAGATGGGGTTGGATGGAGTCAGGGAGAGCAATGGGGGGGAAATGGGGATAACTGTAACTGAACAACAATAAAAATGAATGAATGAATGAATGAATGAATTTTCATGTTTTTTTATATCCCAGGATGTGGTCCTTATTAACATATGTTCTGTGGGCACTTGAAAATGTGTATCCTGCTGATGTTGTGTGGAAGGTTCTATAAATATTTATTAGGTTGTATTGGATGATGATGTTGAATTCTTCAATAGCCTTGATTTTCTGTGTAGTTGTTCTATTAACATTTAAGAGGGATTGTTGCAGCCTATTACTAAAATTGTAATTATCTATTTCTCCTTTAGTTTTATCAATTTTTGCTCACATTTTCTGTTCGGTGCATACACATTTAAGATTTTTATGTCTTCTTGGTGGATTGATCTCCTTTATCACTATATCGTGTCCCTCTCTGTTTCTAGTAATTTTCTTTGCTGTTATGTCTACTTTATCTGATACTAAGAAAGCCAGTTCTCCTTTCCTTGATTAATGTTTATATGATACATATTTTAATTTTAATCTGCCTACATTGCATATTTGAAGTAAGTTTCATGTAGATAGCACATAGTTGAGCCATATTTTAAAATCCAGAATGCCACTTTCTTTTTTGTATCTAGATCATTTATATTTAATGTAATTATTGATGTGTTAGGATATTTATCATTTTGTTTTCTGTCTTTAATTTCTCTGCTTCATTTTTCCCTCCTTCCTGTAGGTTATTTGAATATAATTTAGAATTCTATTTTGATTTATCTAGTGTTTTTCAGTGCATCACTTCGTTTAGCCATTTTAGTAGTTGTTCTAGGTCAGTGATTTTCAACATTTTTCATCTCATGGCACACGTAAACTTATTACTGAAATTCTGTGGCATATCAAAAATATTTTTTGCCTATCTGACAGAAAACTGGTATAATTTTGATTCATTCACACCAGGTGGCTATTGTTGTTTTGGTTGTTGTCATTTTTTAATTTGGCAATCTAAGGGAGAACAGGTGAGTGCCCCTGCTGAAGCACACCGGTTGAAAAATCACTGTTCTGGGTATTACATTTTATGTACAGAACTGTCACAGTTTTCTGGTATCATTATTTTACCAGTTTGAGTGAAATATAGAAATCTAACCTCCCTTTACACCTCTTTGCCTTCTCTCTTTCATAATAAAATTGTCTTAAATATTTTCTATACATACATTGAGAATCACATCAGAGAATGTTATAAGTTTTGCTTCTACTGTTAAACACAACTTAAAAACTTGTCCATATATTTGTTTACTGTGTTTTCTTCTTCATATTTGAAGGTTACCTCTTTTATCATTTCCTTTCTGTTTGGAGAATTTCCTTTAGCTTTTCTTATAGAGGGTAGGTCTGAGAGTGACAAATCCTCTTAGTTTTCCTTCATTTCCTTTATTCAAGAATGTCTTGATTTCTTCTTCATTACTAAAGGATATTTTCACTGGGTATGGGATTCTGGGTTCACAGATCTTCTTTTTCATTATTTGAAAATGAAGTAGTATTTTTTCAGTCTCTATGATTTCTGATGTGAAATCTATTGTTGTTCTGTTTGTCCCCTACAGGTAGAATGTGATTTTTCTCCCCTTCAAATGTTTTCTCTGTCTTTAGTTTTAAAAGTTTAATTATGATATGCTTTGGCATGGATTTCTTTTGGCTTATCCTGTTCAATCTGTAGGTGTATATCTCCTGCCATACGTTTATGTTTTCTAAACAATGTTCTTACATAACTGTTTTTATAATTTTATATTATAAATATTGTACTATAGATTCTTGGAGGCCTAAATCTTTTTTCGCCCCCTAATGACTTTCACTCATGTGTTTCTTTATGCTAGGTGATCCTGATTTGAGCTGAAGCTCGGACTTAAATTGAAGATGTTTATCTCCTTATAGGCTTTTCTTTTGCTTTTGTTAAAAGACAAGATATGCTACCTGAGATAGCTTTGGCATCTTCACTCAGTCTGTAATTTATTTTATTTAATTTAGCCTCAGGATCAGATCATCCTCACTGGCTCTGTATCAAAGCTTAGTCTCTTGATTGCAGTACTGATATAGCCATCTTTCCTGAGGACATCCCTGCTTTCCTTTCTCCCATGTGTCTAAGTATGTGTGTACATGTGACATGGATCAGTGCTCGGGTTTTAGGTTGTAGGTTCTTTTTAGAGGTTAGGAATTTCCTTGATGAGTTTCCTTGCTTCCTATAAGAGTAGAAATTCAACAAAATTATGTTTATAATACCCAGTTCTTTTGTAGAAACAGTTGTACTACCAGAAGCTGAAACTATTTTTCCCTCTTTTTCACACATTATTTTTTTTTAAAAAACACTCGAATTAATCTTGAAACTCCACCAAAAACATCTTGCAACATTAAAGCTACTTTTCTCAAACTATATTCTGTGGAAATTCAATATCATGTAACAAATGCTAATAGGTTTTCCTTAGAAAAAATTTCATGGTAAGAAAATTAGGGAAAAGCATGTACACTGTATCTACTGTGCTTAAACCCACAGTGCATATTATTATGTTAAAGGATCTGAGAATTTGTGCAGTAAAATGTGTCACAGCCAGCTAGGCCCATAATGTAACTGCAATGAGAACACTGAATCTGGAACCAAAAGACTGGGTTTGAGGGCCAGCTGAATGACTTTGGGTCCTCATTTTAGCCTGTCTGAGACTCAATTTCCCCTCTCTAAAACAGCAGCGATGCTAATTGTTCCGTCTGCATTGTAAGCCTCCTGTGTGGATCCGGGATGATAGTAAATAGGAAACTGCTCTATATTGCAAAAGCTTTGCGAAATGGAAGGTGTGAAAGTCAAATAATGAGTTTTGTGATTACCTGCAGTTTACAGAACAGTAGGTTGAAACAATAACTAGAGATACCCACATACTGAGACTACTTTATAAAGGAAAACAAAACACCACTACAGGAGATAAAGTTTAAATATATGATCCCGAACCTTGTCCGTGCTTTCCCCCTACTGTTGACTTTTTATATAAGAAGGAAAAACAAAGAACACTAATTTAAAATATGGTCATGGGGCTTTCCAGTTAAAAAAAGTTTAAAGAAAAGATGGGCCAATTTAAGACATACTAACATACCAAAATTTATGTTCAGTCAAAAATCTGCCTTACTTTGACTCACAAAAATGAAAACTGATGAACTGGAAATGAAAATCTGTGTATCTCCCTACTTTGTTTCATAAGTTGCTCAGTTCTACTTTGTGAATTCATCTATTCACCAACACATTAATGTGTATGATTAATCTAAGTGGTTCCTTTGAAAATGGATGTTTTATGTATAACTTATTAAATTCTTGTTAACCTCTATGATTTGCCATATTAATGAAAGCACCAAACTTACTTCCTTGAAATGTGGAGAAAAAGGTACAGGATTATGTCCACACTTAATAATGTTTCTTGTAA
This sequence comes from Mormoops blainvillei, assembly GCA_004026545.1. Lineage (NCBI taxonomy): Eukaryota > Metazoa > Chordata > Mammalia > Chiroptera > Mormoopidae > Mormoops > Mormoops blainvillei. The sequence goes on along the minus strand of PVJD01010535.1, from coordinate 9,447 downwards.
AAGCACCATGCTGCAATATTCTTATGAAAATAATAGTCCAAATCTACTCCATCGAGCTGTTAGGAATCTGGCTTGGTGGGCAAGGGAACCTGTGAAATCCTCCTAACTGTCACTGTTTTCTGACATTCTTTTTAATATAAGAAATAGAACTAAAGCAACATAAAGGGAACCTAGCCTAAAAGGACTGAATCAGAGCCTGAAACATTTTACATTGATGTGATTTGGGACGATAGTTGAAAATCCCTGATTAATAGGGCCGCAGACCTTGCCCTGCGTGGTGCAGCTCAGCGTCGCTGCAGCACAGGGTGTAAAGCATCAGGATGAGGATGGGCCTGCCCTCTCCCCATCGCACAGCCCATTGCATCCTGGGCTCCCAGCTCATTTTGGCTTAATATTCCAGGTTCTTTGAGGATGGAACTTCAGTATCCAGTGTTTGATATGAAAGAGTCATACCAGAATTAGCAGAGAAATATCTTCCCTCTGCCTCAAATATCCCATTTTCTCTCTTTGCCTAGTTCTCACTTAACCTTCTGGGTCTTGCCTTACATGTCACTGACAGTGAAAAGCAATTCTAGACGCTGTGGCCTGAGTCAGATCCCCCTTTCTGTGCTCCTAGGTCACCCTGTCACCATACAGAACACCTTACACAAGGTTATTCAATTTCCTTTTTCATTCGTCTCTTAAATTTTCATCAAAACACAAGCAGCACTGCCCGGTGGAACTTCCTGCAGTGATGAAATGTTCTAGTGTGCTGCTCAATATGGCAGCCACGAATCGCACGTGGCTATTAAGTACTCAAAATATGGCAAGTGTGACAGAGATGCTGAATTTTAAATTTTATTTCATATGTAGAAGTGTTATTTATATTTAAATTACTTAAATGTAAATGATGAAGTATATATAAATTCTATATGTAGATTATAAACAAATTTAAAAATTTATTTGAATCATTTATTAAAATTATTTAGATTTAAATTTAAATAACCACATGGTAGCTTTTGGCTACCATATTGAATAGCACAGTAATAAGACTGCTAAGTTTCTTGACAGAAGGGATTGAATCTTACTAACTTTATATTTCTAGTACCAGAGGATAAAATCCAGCAGTTTCTATTCATTTAGGAAATACTTATTGATGAATGAATGTCATGCTCCATCTTATTTCACTATCGCATTTTGTTTGATAGCTGAGACTTGGAAGCTTAAATTCTGGCTCCATTCCTTACTGTTTATGCCAAGGGTGGCGTAATTTCCCTGTGCCTCAGTTTCCTTATCTTTAAAATAAGGTGTCATTAGTACCCACCTCATAGGGTTGTAATGAACACTAAATGAATTAATATATTAATGGTGGCAGATAGTAAGTTTTACTATATATTAGCTATGACACTGATTTTTCAGTGTTGTCTATTACTGAGAGAAGGAATGAGAAAGAGGAAGAAGAAAATGGCGGGAAACACTGCTTCATTAGAATTTTGTGCAAGATCATTTAAACTCAACACTTCGAGGATCTTTATACATAATTTTGTTTGAGACTCTTAAACATCAAAAGTGCTGCTCTCTGATGTGTCCCATAGGTCCAGACTTCAATGCATGGTTGAGATAGCACAGTAACCATGGCAGTAAAGTGGTGTAATTCTGGAATACAGATGGAGTGACCATTTTTAAGACAATAACCTTACTATCATTTATAACATGAATTAAATGTAATGCAATTCTAGCAAAATGTATCTTGTAAAGACTTCCAGCAAGGAGTCAGACAGGAAGGACTTCACCCACGCGCAGCCTCCCATTGCCATCACTCCAAGCCAGCACGGTTGTCCCCGGGCTGGGTCTCTCTCTGCAGTGACAAAATAAATCACACTTCTCTTCCCTGGTTTGACATCTTTTTCAATACAGAGCTGATGAGTGAAATTAAAAAATGTCTTAACCACAAAAATGATTTCCTTCTTCATTCAAAATAATAATCAGATTATTATTTTGATTTTTTGATGTCTTTCTCCATTTGGGGAAGGAGAATCAGGTGGTGGCTCTTGGTTTTGGATAGCTCAGGCCATCCTCTTCCCATTTTGGGGGAAGCTTGGAGCATTACTACCCTCTTTTTTTTTTTAGGATAAAAAAATCTAAATCTTAGTGATGCTATTTGCCCAAAGTTGCATGGTTCATAGTAAAAAAGAGAATTGGAAATAGAGACTGAGTTTTACAACTTCTGGTCCAGTGCATTTCCAACAAGTTTTAAGTTTCAAAGACAGCTAAAAAAAGAAACGGATATAAAGAGCAATATCCACGCGGAGGCTCTAATTATTTCACTGGAATTTAGCCTTTTAGTGAGCTACTTATCTTCTCAGAAGGATGCATATAATCTTTTTTTATGACAGTATTGATAACAATAGTCCCTGAAGTTTACTGATAGACCCTTATTTAGAAATGAATAGTGTGGGAAGAGTCTAGTCACGGAATTATGAACAATGCCTCAAAATCTCTGCACACACAGTAATTAATGTCCTGAAACATCTGCTGGAAAAGGGCACAGTCTCATGGGATGAGGAGGGTTCTGAACAGGTTTCACCATTCTCTGTTATTGAAAACCGTAATTGTAGATTGCGAATTTCTCCTACTTTCATATTTGATGTGGTTTTGATGACAAGCTATAAAGTTAGAATGTAATGCCTTTTTTATTTAAAAAGGAAACATTATAACATGTTCCTCCATAATAATCACCTTTAAAGTTAGTTAACATTATCAATTATTACCAAGATGTGTGTGTGTGTGTGTGTGTGTGTGTATATATATATATAATTTCAAGGATATTTGCTTTCTAGAAATTAAAATATTCCAATTCTAAGAAGAGTGGAAGATATATTAGGTATTTTGTGCTTTCAAATTTATATAATTTTACTAGAAAAAAAGAAAGAATATTTGAGATGCTTTTAATGATGCTGATATGTTAAGAATTTAAATAAATTGCTAAAAGGAATAAAGAAATTATATTAGGTAACCAGAGGCCTCTTTATACATGAGTATTAATATTAAACATGAAATGCACTAAGTGCAAGTTGCTGGTGTGGATAGTACAAAAATTTAGAGACATTATGAAGGTTTTATTTCTGGTTTAAGGCCTCATTTTTATTTCTTATTGGGAAAATGTGAAACCACTTCTCAGAACAGTAATTTTAAATTGTGTAACTGATGAATAAAAGAAACATAGGGAAATCATAGTAAAGAAACATGTGTCCTGCCCTGGGCAGCATGGCTCAGTTGGTTGGGTGTCATCCTACAAACAGAAAGGTCATGGTTTCGATTCTTGGTCAAGGCACATGCCTGGGTTGGGGGTTCAGTCCTGGGTCAGAGCACACGCAGGAGGCAACCAATTGATGTTTCTCTTTCACACTGATGTTTCTCTCCCTCTCTTTCTTTCTCCTTTCCCCTTTTCAGATCAATAAAAGAGAAAAATTTTTAAAAAGAAACACATGTCTTCAATATTTTTAAAAGAAAATGCAGTAAGCCATATATTATTTATTTATTTCATATCCTCCAAAATACATAGGAAATAGCTCCAAGACAATCTGGATAGAATTTATCTTATCTGTCATTGTAGGCTTTTTAAAATCATTTTAAATAGAAACTGTTTAATTAGTACTATTAGGTTCTTCTGAAGAATTTCATTTTCATTAATAAGCTCAGACTACCTTTCCTTGAAGGATAAGCTATGTTCACGCTGAGGGGGAAAGACTGAAAATTTGGTTCTCACACACAGATGTTCCTGTCGCAGTGGAGTGCAGCGCCAATGGACCCCTTCCTTAGGAAAAGAATCTGTAACCAGAGTTGCCCATTATCTCTAAAGAAGACCAAACTCTGGCTACCCCTGATCACGGTCTAACATTCTTTTTACAGCCTGATTTGATCTTAAGCAAACAACTTTCAAGTACACTCATAAAACAGATGGACTCACATGTGAAAATATCAGGAAGGACTTTAATTGCAGTGGTTTTATACCTGCAAAAGAATAGGGGAAAACCATATCTTTTCAGCCCAGTTTTTCTGAGTCTAATATAGTCAGTGCAATTGCTAGGTCGGTTCAACACCTGTTTGTTGAGAATGTTTTATATAGCAGAACCTGTGTTTGATGCCGGGGATACTGAGACAAGTAAGACCCAACATCTGCCCTCAGGAACCGCACAGACTAAGGGCAAGAATTGATTCATAAGGATATGATTTTTGATACAACACAGTCAATGACTTGAAAGAACACAAGCATGCAGGTCAGCAGGAGCAAAAGTGTGGGGCTAGAAACAGCACTGTGTGTTTGGGAGTTGCTGGAATGAGAAAGAGCGATGTGGCTGGAGAGACAAGCTGGGCTCATATCCCATTCCAAGGAGGACCTCCTATGCCAAGCTCACTAGGAGCCAGTATTTTACTCCATGTTTTTATTTTCTTATAAGAAAGAAACATGTGGGAGAGGTCTGCAACAGAATTCGATATTTGGAAGTCATCAACATGTAGGTAGAAACTGTAAAATAAATGTGACCACTCAAGCAGGGTTTGTGAAAGAGCAGACTGAAGAGAGAACCCTGGAGAACCCCAACATTTAAGAGAGTCCTTGAAAAAATATAAGAAAGAAAGGTCAAGGAGGAGGAGGACAAAAGGACAGCATCACATCGTAGCAGATGTGAAGACCATGAGAAAAATCCAGTGATATTAAAACCAGAAATTGTAAATAACCATTAGGAGATAATACTGGGTAAGTTTAAAACCTCAGTGGGAAACAAAGAATTGTATTGTAGTAAATTGAGAAGTGAATAATAGGAGTTAAGTGTAATCAACTCTTACAAGAAATCTGGAAAAGTATGAATGGAGAAGTCTGCTTCAGAAAATTTGTTTTCCCTGAAGGAAAGTCCAGAGCATATTTAAAGGCTGATGGTGGTTGTCAGTGGAAATGAAGAAAAGGAAATATGTCTGAAACCATGTTTATGCAAATTTAGGAGAAAGTGAGATAAATATTCTATTCCGATGAGTTGTATTTCAACCAGAAGAACACATTTTCCTCTGAGAGTAAGTATAAGAAAGCAAGAGATATTAGTGCAACTTTATAACACCTAAGTAATTTGTATTTTGAGTAGATATTCCATGGTTCAAAATGTAAAAGGTAAAAAAGGTTACATAGTAAAAATTATTCTCCCTATCCCTGTTTCTCATTTGTTACTTTCTTAAAAAGCAGTTCATGGAACATTTACAATAAGCAGGCATGCTGGAGACACAACAGTGAACAAAACAGGGGAAGTTCCTACAGACAGGGTACTTTCATTCCTGTGTGCGTGTGTGGTGTGGGAAGAGGTGAGATTGACAATAAACAATAAAACAAACAGTTGAATATTATGAAATATAAAATAGGATAGAAAGCAGGCAATATTCTGGGGAAGTAGGCAAATTCTGTATTTATGCAGGGAGATCACGGAGGGCCCTCTGAGAAACGGGTTTGAGTAGAGCCCCAGGCGTGGTACATAAATGAACTGTGAGGCGACCTGATAGAAGAGTGTCCCGGGCTGTGGAGACGGCGAGAAAAAGGCCCTGAGCAGAAGCATGGTATGTTTGAGGTGTGACGAGAAACAGGCGGGCCTGAGTGGAGCTAAGGAAAGAGGGGGACACACAAGTGGTGGTTACAGACATAACCAGAGGCAATGTGGGGCATAATTTTGTAGATTTCATATTTTATCCTAACTGTGAGTGGTTTCCATGAAAATGGGTTATGATGTAAATGTAAGATACTGAAAGATCTTAAAATGCAGATTCTGTTTTTCCAACAAGCTCCCAGGTGATGTGGCTGTTGCTGCGGTCTGTAGGCCACACTTGGAGTGTGATGATCTGGAAGCAGTAATAAGAACCCTTATTCTAGACCATGTGGACTTAGGGGTGCAAGAGAATGAATAGTTACCACTGGTGAGGTATGAATACACAGCTGGGTGGCAGGTGTCAGTCAAAGCAAGAAGGTGCAGGAACATTCTGAGAAGATGTTGACGATACAGGCAATTTTGCTGATATATAGTGGAATTTCCAAGGGCACAGTGAAAATTTTCTTGGTGGGTATGTGTGCGATTGGGTAAGATGATGGGATTTGCAGAATTTATGAAAAAGAGACACAAATAATGAGGACAATCTAACATCTTGAACTGCTCATGATGACTGAGATAAACAAGGAAGTGAGGATGGGGAGGGGGTTAGTTCTGATGATCTTTTAGGAGAAAATGTACAATCAGTTCCAATTCCAGTCCCCTTCCTAAGATTATTAGTATCTTGAGCAGACTGTTGTAGTGAGGCTGGGAGTGCTGTGTGCCAGGGCTGGGGGGTTTTCCAGGTTCATGAGGAGACCTGGGGGTCTCCTTTCTGGCCTGGGCTGGCAGGGCACAACATTATCTGGAATATATAGAGATATATATTGGGCCCTCATTCGCATTCCTTCATGGCTACCTGGTTCCCTTCCTCAAAGCAGTCAATGTTAATAGTCTCCTGTGTATCCTTTCAGAGTGATTTTATGCAGACGAAAAACTAAATGAGCATATAAAATATTTTAACAACATAATTAACAAGCTTGATCTAGCAGATATAAGGAGAATATTATACCAACAGCTGCAGAATACACATTTCACTCCTTTCAAGGACCCATGGAACATTTACACAAATTGGTCCATACTGGGCCATGAAACAAATCTCAACAAATTTCAAAGAATTACTATCACAAAGACTGATTCTCTGATCACATTATGATTATGTTAGAATTCGGTAACAAAGAAAAAAGTCTATATGTTTGAAATTTAAGAAATAGTTTAAAATAACATGGTTCAAAAGATATGCTATGAAAATGAAGGAAAAATGTCAGAAATGCATAATGGGGAGCTATCAGGAAAGTTGGTGGATTGTTATCAAAAACAAACTTTACCTACTTTACAATTTTGACACTCTTATTCTAACATTATAAAGTGTATAAAGGAAATGATACCTCAAACTTTTAAATCTGTTTATTCAAATAGTTTTTAGACCCTTTCTATGTATAGGTATACTGAACTAGGAAATTAAAACAGAATGCTCTCGGGATTCTATGAACAAGGCCGCAGCATCTCCCTAAAATAACCTATAGAATACACAGAACAGCTAGGACAGAAACGTGACAGGCCATATACAATCTTCATAAAACTACGTGAGGGATAGTCCCACAAACTCCAAATAATAAGCAAATAATGAAACATCACTAACAGCTACAAGATCTCCTGGGTATTAGCATCTGTGCAAGAGGAAGCAGGGAGAAGCAATGGGGTGTCTAACAAACCTGATGACTTCGAAATGACAAGCATTTACCTATAAAACTCAGCAAGCCAAGTTGAGAACAGCAACAGATCTTGGGAGGAAGTTTCATGGTCCAAAGCTGTCTCTGGTGAGGCAGAGAGTGTGGTAAGAATGAGGGGGTGTGAATAGTCTGAGGTCCCTTCAATCTCAAAGCTACCAAATAAAGGTCCATTCCAGAACAAAGCTGGGGTGATAGTCCAAAGTGAGAATAAAATGCTGAGAAAAGAACCTAAATTAAATAGGTCAGGGACTGTGGAGACCAAAGTAATATAAAGTCCAGATCAAAATGGCAAGGGAGCATAGAAGCAGAAATCTTAGAATTTAAGTATTCATATTGCTGAACATTCTACCAGTGCAAACAACCAGGAGAGGGTTGCCTGGAGACAGTCAATGGGAAAACCTATTTTAAACCAAGCCTCCTTTATAAAAGTTCAAAAAACCTAATTCTATGTAAAAATGAGCAATAAAAAAGGAGAGTGTTCAAAAAACATTTAAATTTATTAAGGGATAAAAAGGAATGAATAAGGAGGAGAATCTCTACAGATAGTATATTCTTACAAAAGTGAAAACTGTAACTTAGTACTTCAAAATGTGGTTAAAAAAGACAAGATATGAAAGATATGTCATAATGAAGAAAACTCAATAATGAAGTGGTAGAACTCAAGAAAAAATGTAATTAGACATAAAAGAAAAACTTATTTTGGAGATTAAGACTAACTAGAAGATTAACACAAGAGGAAGCAGATACAACTGTAACGCTTTACAATAAATAGAAGGTGAATGGGAAGAAAAAATTTAAAGACTGAAAAGAAATGAAGATGCCAGGGGCTTGAGGGAGGGGCGTCTCTGAGGCACGTGATGGGTGCAGAACCTCATCTGTGGAGATGAAGAGCTCTGGAGAGGGCCGGTGGTGACGGCTGCATAACAATGTGAATGTACTTAATACCACGGAACTGTACACTTAAAAATGATGAAGGTGGAAAATTTTAAGTTATGTGTATTCCACTACACATAAGGAAACATAAAGGAAACACATAAACACATACACATAAAGGAATAGAAAGAAATGAAGAAAGAGATGAAAAGTGTTAGTAAGAGTGCTGAATTCAGAAGACAGGTAGGGAAGATTTGACGGGTGTGTACATACGTACATGTATGGAATCCATGAATCAGAAATCATAACGAGTTAGAAGTGCCTAGTCGTTATTTCACAATTCAAGAAAGCTTTCATAAAATAAAACATTTTGAAATTATAAATCGAAAGAACACATTGTATAGATGGGGAAACTGACCCAGAACAAATATCTAAGCAATATGAAGGAATGAGTAGATTGTCACCAGGTGTTTCAATAACAATGCCTCATACCAGAAGAAAACAAAGTAACATTGAAGATGATAAGAGAAATAAACCATTAGCCAATGACTTTATACTCAACCAAACTGACTTTTAGGTAAGTACCGGGGTTCAAATCTTGATCCCACTACTTGCTAGTTTTGTGACCTTAGAAAAGTCACCTAACCTCTCTGTGCCTTAGTTTTCTCACTAGTAAAATGTGAATGTATTGTATTAACTAATACTTAATGCTCGTTGTTGATACATACGATATCTAAAGTGTCTTGAAGAATGTCTGGCCCTTAATAAATAATATTTAAGTGTTAATCTTATTAATACTGCAGTTTATTATATCCCACATACATAACTTATTTGGTTGTTCCTGATGCGCCTGTTTCACCCCTGGGCTACGGGCTGCGGCAATGATGGTTCTGCTCTCAAGGGATTTTACTTTATCTGGAAAGATGAGACTATAAAGAGATAGCCCACAGTGAGCTTAGGTAAAAATAACTGCATAATCAAGTGAATACTTGTTGGGAGGGCAGGAGGTAGGTGAGCTTTAATGGTGGAGATTACCTAGAACCAGGTCAGTCAGAAAACCGGTGTACATATGGAGGGGGCAGGTATGGAGTGTGGAGAGAAAGTGAGTAGTGAGGAGTTGGCTTTGGCCTAAGCTTTTACACACCAGAAGCTTTTGATAAAGGGAAGAAGAGGTCAGTAGAGAAGGTGGGAAATGTGTGAGCAGGGAAAGGGAAGTGAAAAGATATATGAAAGACATC
>PVJD01010534.1:0-52896 GCA_004026545.1 Mormoops blainvillei | reverse complement strand
CCCCTTTCTTTTGGCCAACATATGCCTGGAGGATCACCTTTCACCCATTCACTTTAAGCCTATGTTTGTCTCTAAAGCCGAGATGTATCTCTTGAAGGCAACAAATAGTTGGGCATTGTTTTATAATCCATCCGACCACTTTATGCCATTTTATGGTGAGTTCTAGCCATTTACATTTAGGATAATAATTGATGTAAAAGGACTTACTACTGCCATTTTATCTTTTATTTTCTGATTGATCTATATATCCATTGTTTCATTTTTCTTATATTTTTGTCTACCATTTTAGTTTGGTGGCTTTCTGTGATGCTTTTCCTCAGTTTTCTCTCGTTATATTTTATGTCTCTGCTCTAGATAGTTGTTTTTTGTGTGTGGTTAGAATGAGGTTCGTATGAAAATATGTCATAGATAAAATAGTCCTTTTTCTGCAAATAGCATCTTATCTTCATTTGCCTATACCAGTTTTGTCCTTTCACTCCTCCCTTTTTATATTTCTGTTTTCACAAATTATTCCTTTTTGTAATGTGAGGTTATCACTGAATTGAAGTAGCTGTGGTTATTTTTAATCCTTTTTTTCCCTTTAACCTTTATGTTGTAATTTAGTGTTTAACAGCATATTCTGAGACAGATTTGCAATTTTCTGATTCTGTTTTTTTGTTACCTTACTCAAATTTGTGTGCTAACATCTTTTTGTTTCTGGTAGAAGAGCTCCCTCCAACACTAGGCAGGACTAGTGCAGTGTACTCCCTCAGCTTTTGCTTATTTAGGAAAGACTTTTTCCCCATTCATATCTGAAAAATAACTTTGCTGGATACAGTATTCTTGGCTGTCGGTTTCTGTCTTTCAGCATTTTGTGTATGTCATTTTACTCTCTCCTGGCCTGTAGAGTTGCTACTGAGAAATTTGCTGATAGCCTAATGGAGGTTCCGTTATAGGTTACTGCCTGTTTTTTCTCCCGATTCCTTTAAATTTATTTATCATTAACTATGACAGTTTTAATATAGTTTGTCTTGAGAAAGTCTGTTTGCATTGAACTGATGCCTTGGGGATGTGTATATCCAGTTTCTTCCCCAGATTTGGGAGGTCCCCAGTTATTATTTCTTTAAATTATATCCCTGCTCCCTTCTCCTTCAGGGATATGCACCATCTGTATGTTACTTTTTCTAATGGAACTGTATAATTCCTTTTTTTAATAAAGGTTTTATTTGTTTTATTTTTAGACAGAGGGGAAGGGAGGGAGAAAGAAAGGGAGAGAAACATCACTCTGTGGTTGCCTCTTATGCGCTCCCGCACTGGGGACCTGGCCCACAACCCAGGCATGTGCCCTGACTGGGGAATTGAACTGGTGACCCTTTGATTTGTGGGCTGACACTCAGTCCACTGAGCTACACCAGCCAGGCTAATTCTTATAGAACCATTTCTTTCTTCATTAAAAAAAAAATAGATTTTATTTCTTTATTTTGGGGGAGAGGGGAGGGGAGGAAGAAAGATGGGAGAGAAACATGGATGTGAGAGAGAAATATCAATCGGTTGCCTCTCGTAAGTGCTCTGACCTGGGAACGAACCCGCAAGCTAGGCATATGCCCTGATCAGGAATCAAACCAGTGACCTATTGCTTAACAGCACAATGCCCAGCCAACCTAGCCACACCAGTCAGGGCACTTCTTCATTGTTTTAAAGCCTTAGTTCTCTCTCCTCTTCCACCTGAATAATTTTCAGATTTTTGTCTTCAGAAATCTAAGTCAGTTTGCTTTTCTATATGGTCCACTTTATTCCCAGTACTTTCTTAATGCTCTCTTCAACTCACTTATTGAGATCTTCAGCTGCACAATTTCTTTTTGGTTCTTTTTTAAAATTCCAAACTCTAAAGTACTCCTGTTCATTAGTTTTATTTGAGTTCATTGAACTATCATTGAGGGTTTTTTTTTTCTTTTGTAACTCATTGAGTTTCTTCATGACAGAAATCAGTAGGTGCCTAACCTTCTGAAGAGAAAATTCTGAACCAAAAATAGTCAATTGACTTTTCGGGAAGTGATATATTCTCAGAAAACTCTTCTTTTCATGTATGAACCCAAAGAGTTTATTTGGGATCAAGATGTAACCTTTTTATGTTTTTTTTTAATAATTTATGGCCAGTCTTTATTTGAGCTTTACATTTGGACAAAAGATATATAACAGAGCAAATCCATTCATTAATATGATTTTTTATTAATACTTCTTTGATCAAAATGAAAGGCTTTTCTTAAATTTTTTTCCAATCATATTATTTTCCCATCAAAAGGAGTAATGAGTAAAATCCTTAAGAAGTGTTTTAAATGAGAGCAAGAAATTCCATGTTAGGATTTATCTGGTTCCTGTGTGAGGTAAATTTACCCTTTGAAGGGAACTGACAATGAAGTCTGTCCTTTAATCTCTGTTATCTTACAAATTTAAGGAGTAGTATTCATTTGTGTTAGGTAAACCAGTTATCACATATAGAAATGAATATTAAATAACAATAACAAAATCATGACATCAGATTCTGTTTGTACCTAAGTTTCACTGATCTATGCTTTTTTCTTTATATGTTAAGGAAAATTAATTAACACCTCCCTGAAAAAATTGTTATGAGTTACATGTATTGAATACTAAAATCAAACAGCTTGAGTCAGGATTCAATAAATATGTGCTATGATTATTATTATTTTTACCACATTATTTAAAAAAACTCAGCTCCTAGTAGCATTATTTTTGATCATTTAACATGTGCTTTTCAGATTAATGTTTGGCAGTCTGTGTCCTCTGAAATTTACAGTATGAGCTTCAAAGTTTATTCTACTCTTGTTACTGGATTGACAGATCAAAACCGATTCAATCAGTATACTAGAAGGAAGTTTATTATTTCCACTTTGGGATTTGGGTTTTCTTTAATAATACATATTATGGAATATTTTTAATATTTGAATGTTTCTATCTCCCTGAACATAAAAGCCATAACAAGGAAAGTGGATATCTGGTAAAATATCTGATAAAAGCACCAAATAATTACTAGACTTCTTTTATATATATATTTTAATTAATATCTATATACTCTTCTTTCCCCCCAAAATACTTATTTTTGTTTTTCAAGTTAATTTTTATGAATATCTTTGGGATTGGAAGTTTTTCACATAAAATAAGGCACCTCAAAGCTTCTAAAGTAATATTTAGAAGAAACAAATGTTTTTTAGCAAATTCAAAATCTCCTTGAGTCTTTCCAAAATACTAAACTAGGGCAACTCATCTCTGCTTCTTCCTTTGTAAGATGAATTTCTATTTGCATCAGAGAAGAACACTTTTCCAGAACAAAAATTTTCCTTTCCCCTCTCCAGCTTTTTTTAACTAGAGAGTCAACTTGAGATTTTCAGCAGTAGACACCCCAAAAGCCCTACAGACCTTGGTTCCAACTGGACTTACATTACAGTTTGTGAAGTAATCTTCTGTTCTTGAAGTTCACAAAAATCTTTGAAGAAAAAAGTCTAATGTAGTGTTAGTCTTTATATGTCTTTTGTCCTTAACATTCTTTCCTTTGTCATCATCTTACCCTTAACAAATTTACTAAAAGATATAAAGACTCTTTTTCCTTGCATTTTGCCTTCAGTCTTTTATTTTTAAAAGACAGAGAAATACAGAATGAAAAAAAAATGCTTAACTTTTCAAATAAATACATCTTACCTTCCCATATAAAATACACTGGGATCACAGATATCATACAAGATAACATACCTTTATCTGTTTATCAACAATTAAGTTTTTAATAAGTTATCCAATCCTTTCGAATATTTGAATTATACCTATAAATTAGAATTAGGATTATACTGGAATTAGAATTGTAATGAAAAAACGTTTTTACTTTTAAATTCCACTTACTGATTTTTTCCTAGCAAATGAATAGAGATGTCTCCAGTCTTTACAAGTACACCCTATTCATCTGGTCTAAACAAATGTCTTAGGCCAGAGCAGCTACCTGTACATAAACTAATTAAGTGAATTATAATTTACACTCAAAGTGCATCCTAAGTTTTTTATTTAGTTGAATACAAGCACTTATACTGTTAATATAAATCATAATAATAACCAAAAATTAGTATCTAATCAAAATAGCAAGGAGAAATTTTTAAATGATCAACTAGAAAAATAATTCAAATTAATAATGGATCAGCTCCAGTGATTTAAAAAATGCCTTTCTTATAAATATTCTAAATTATAGTTTTTAAAAAATTTTTCTGTAAAAATCTATCATGTTAAGTCCAGGAACAATATCATATTGAATTCACAAATTTAGTATGGAATTAAAAAGCTAACTTTTGCAGCTTCAGCTCTCATAAGTTTTCCATATCATTTAATGGAAATTGTAAAATTCTTTAAGGAATTTAGAATTCACCAAATTAATTTGTATACTACATTGAGAAGAAAAGGTAAATAGGAAAATCTAAAAAGATTTTTAAATGTATTTAATTTCTCTGAGAATCATCAAAGTACTTGCAAGTATAGTCATTTTGGTTTCAAACTCTCTCAAATATTAATTCTAGATAAGGAAGAAGTTGCAAATTACAGCCCATGGGTTTCTGGCTTGCTGCTTATATTTGTAAATAAAGTTTGAAATACACAGCCACATCCATTCATTCATACATTGCTCTTTGGTTGGTTTCATGCTGTGACAGAAGAGTTAAGTAGTTGAGTAGTTGAGACAGATCATTGGGCCCACATAACCTAAATTATTTACCATCTGGCCCTTTGCAGAAAAAAGTTTGTTAACCCCTGTTCTAAGTCACTGAAATCATCTTGTGGTGAAACTCTTTTCCTGTCAGCCCTTTAAAATATTTATTTTTTTTTATAATGCCAAATTACAAATAGATAATTGAAATTCATTAGGTGCTATTCTGGAAAAGATTTCTTTCCTGATACTAATTGCCAGATAAGGTATTATAATATGTTAGATCTGGTCATTAGTGCCATAAACTCTATTTTAACCTGAAGAAGATTGGAGAGAAAAAAAAGATGATATGGGTTAAGACCACATCCCTTGACACTCCCTAGGGAGGAAAAATTTGTGGTTTATAATGACCTATGCCCTTGGATTAGAATGAAGTGTTCCAACCCATTCCACAAGTTATGACTGTTCTCCATGAGCTTCCTATGAGGGGGAAGTGTGAATAACATTCAGCAAGCAACAACTACTCACAGCCAAGCAGTGATTCCTAAAAAACAAAATCTCATCCAAATGTAATAAAAGATTATTTTTTTTTCCTCTTAAGAACCTGAATGATGGCCTGTGTTTTCTAAATCACCTCCAGGAAAATAATCTTCACTTTAGAGGATCTATTTAATTTAGATCTTTAGACAGGAATAAGATGTAATTATCTTTATTTTAAATGTTTTGTGGTCAAGACATTATCAGAATTTCTTAATTATAAAAGAATTCATTTAATCTAGTTTTGCTGCAATATTTCTGAGTGTATACATCTCTAACTATTTATTAAAAGGCACTATGTAGCCAAAATGAACTCTCTAGTGTCTGATCAGTTCTACGGTTACTTGAATTAACCATAATTGCAAGACAAGTTGTTTAATATTTTATGGTGCCTTACTTTCTCATCTTTCTGATATAGAGCTTGAACTAGCTGATATCTCATACCTCTTAACAGTTTTAACTCTACTAGGACTCTGAGTAACATTTCCCTTGACAACTGATTAATCTTTTGAGGGACTTTAATTCTTGGTGTAAATCAGTTTCATTATAGTAGTTATTTTATACAATATTGATACATTTGTGTAGAGAAATGCCCCTTTTCTTACATGTCCCAGCTTCCTACCCAAGCCTTATCCTAATTCATTAGGCTTGCTTTTAGTATCCTGAGGCCACTGTGTGGCCACCTATGCAAGGAACATCTCAGTAGCAGTTCAGCATCTGCCCTTGTAAGTCACGATTTGGGTCTCATAATAGAAAATGATTTTATCTGATCAAGGCATATTAAAATGAATATTATACCCTAACATTCAGTTTTCTGTGCTTTCAGTGGCACCTCATTCTTCAATGCCAAGGGGAATTTAACCTACTCCACACAGCCTATATTTTAATTGAAACCATCAAAAATTTAACCATACAAATTTGTAAAAGTTCATCCATTTTAAGTGGCACAAAACAAATAAATGGAAAGATAATTTGGATTTTGAAATAGATAGTACAAATAATTTTACTAAATGGTATTTCACTAGGTCATAAATTTGTCCTCCTCTCTGAGTTTAAAGAATACAAAATTTCATTCAGAAGGGAGGTTAGTAAAACCAATGAGGTGAATAGTCTTTAAAAGGTTTGTAGTTTTCAAAAGTTAGTGCAGGTAATCTAAAAAATTATTTACTATTTTTTTCTCTTATACTTTCCTTTGAAATCTTATTTCATATGATACACTTTAAAATCAAATTTATTGCTGTCTTCCACTTTAATTTTAACAATCTTTTTAATCTTATTTTGCCAAACTGACTTGCATAAAGAATAACTTTGAAAGAATTTACTGACATGAACAATTACAGACTTTGATGTGGCAAATCTGTTGATCATTTCCATTTCAACACTGGGGTAATTGAGGGTATTACAAACATAGCTAACGCTGAGATTAAATCTGATTATTTCTGCTTCAGAAAATACAGCATAAATTCCAACTTAAAATTAAAATTTATGCATGTGCAGATAGAAGGTGGTTTGGTGGAACAATTAATATATTCTTCTCTAGCTGATTTTTGGGATAGCATTTTTGTTAAAACTAAAAATTTATAAATCAAAGTATGGTAAATGTAAGTGCTTATGTTGGGGTCGTTTCACATCTAAAAATGTTTATCTCTGTTTTTATGTAATAATTTGAAATGTTCATCTAAATACTTAATCAGTCACTTCTTGAATTATAACAATGACAATTAGCTTTATTCTTTGGTGAAAGCTTTAACTTTTTCTTAAATATTAAGATGATTCTTCTCCATTGTGTACTGTATTAAAGTGCTTAAAATTCAGATAGTGATAAGAGTTGATCCAAATCAAAGACAAAACAACGAAGTTTAAGTGTCAACTTTGAGTCACAGACTATAGCAGTTAGAAATTGATGTAGCTGATGGATGTATCATTGAAGGGCTTTTGTTAGATATAACTGGTTGAGATGGTCAAACCAAGTGAAGTTTTTACTCAGGATGACTAGATATCTCTTAATCTAAATGGTAAGCAAGTGGTTAAGAGGAGAACCGGAGGTAAGAGCTAGAGGAAGAAGTACCTATTAAAGACTCCAAAATTGAAACAATGATGGCAGCAATGATGATGAAAGCTAATATGTTGTAAATTTATGGTCCAGGCGTTGTCTAAGGATATTATTTGTGTGTATGTGTGTGTTTATTACTCACAGTGTTATTAGCCACCAAATCACAAAGCTAGAAAGTGGCAGCCTTGCCCTGGGGTCTGGGCTGTAAGCACACCACCGCTGTGGGCGAGCTGCAGCACAAAAGAACAGGCGCAGACTTCCATGGATAGGTCAGAAGCGAACATTTCAGGGTAAAAGCCAAGAAGCACAAGAGGATAACAGAGACCCATGTTTATGCTTTGTAGCTCTATTGCTTTATGCAGTCTCTAACAGATCAAAGCAGCTGTGGGGAACCAGGAGCACCATGTCTTTGAAAAGCGTAAAGTTTTACACTGGCTGCGTTCCTTAGTTTGTTGGAGTGTCGTCCCATGTTCCAAAAGGTCGTGGGTTTGATTCCTGATCAGGGCACATACCTAGGTTGTGGGATCAATCCCCTGTCGGGACTGGTATGGGAGGCAACTGATTTATGTCTCTCTCACATCGCTGTTTCTCTCTCTGTCTCTCTCCCCCTTCCTCTCTCTATAAAATCACTGAACATATACTAGGGTGAAAATTAAAAAATAATAATAATAAATAAAAATGTAAAAATAAATGAAAAGCTTAAAGTCTTGTTTTGGAAGGAAAATATAAGAGCATATTACCTTAAGTGAATATGTAAGATAAAAATAATGGCTTGTATCCATACTGGACATCATAGCACATGGCATTGGTTGAGTGAAGGTCAAAAGCGTTATGCTGACAATAATTGATTATGGAATTCCAGAAGATCAGTTAAGATAATGGTGATCAGGGTGGTTTGTTTGTTTTATTTTAGTCAAATGGAAACTAAAATATGAGCTAAGCTATATAGTAAAAAGTAGATGGACAGAAGTCTATAAGAAACCAAAGTATTCTCTTATAGAAATAAGCAAAATGTATTTATAGGTTTTTTGTAAAGAAGTCTACCCCTAGATTATTGATATACCTTTTAATTGCAATTCTAGAATGTCTTACTTGGTTCATGAAGCTCAGATTATTGGGGGCAGTGGATTTGGAGAGTTTTTTTTTATGTTGATTTATTTGTCAACTAGCTTTAGAAGTTAAAAAGCATGTATGTATCCTTTTTAACACACACATATACACATACACACACACATATGACTTATTCATAAATTACTTATTACTGGTTCACAGTGCTGCTCCAGCCACAGCTATTAAACTTTTTAAACAGAAATGAATAATCAAGTGGCATTTCAAATTGCCAGCATGTTGATCTGTGTATATATTTGGACAGCATGTGTAATGTGTGCCCTTTCATGCTCCATTCTAGGCTATGTACTGAGAAGCTTCAAGATAAATGTTTTTTCCAATCTATAAAGAAATGTTGAGCATCTTTAATGTTTGACCACTGTGCTCAGAACATGAGGAAAAGTGATACATACATATATATAGAGAGAGAGAGAAAGAGAGAGAGAGAGAGCACAACTAGAATTTAAAGAATTTTATTCTGATTTTACAAATCAGGAAATCAAAGATGTTAGAAATATTGACTTTTCCAAGGTTACAGGTAATAAATAACATAGCTGAGACTTGAGTGTTTCTGTTCTTGAGCCTGTTCTCTTTCCACTATGTCACACCAACTGCTCTTATTAACTTCATGTATACTAGCAGTTTCATTGTACTATTTACAAGGAATCTAATATCTGAAGATGATTATCAAAGGCCACAGTAGTTAAAACCAATAAAGAGATATAACCCCAACATTGAGCAGCTAAGAGAACTGGACAGGAGGTACTCAGAGATACAGAAAAGGTTCAACACGAAAACCGGAGCCCACATGTTACCACTATCTTCTTCTCTTATGATGCTTTAACTACAGAACTATACTCAGTTTTGAGTTCCATATTTAGGAAAAGATGATATTTTCAAAATCGAGATTTTCAGAGTGAACAATTGAGGATATAACCTAGGAGTTTGAGCTTGCTCAACTAAAGAAAAAGTTGCGGTGCAAATTTGGCAATATAGAAACCCAGAGTATACCTTAATATAACCCTAAAGCTAAAGGAGTACCTAGACATGTTCAATTTAAGTGGAATCTATAATAAGTTGTTTAAAGTGAAATGCTTTATATCACAAAAAATGCAAAACCGTTATTTATTGAGTGCCAAGTTTGTCCAAGATACCATAGTAGCTGCTTTATATACACCACTTCATGTAATTCTCAAAACAAACCAAAAATATTACCTGCTTTTTACACATAAGGAAAATTGAGACTCAGAGACTACTATCTCTGCCCTATAATTGCCCAAGATCAGTAAGAGTCAGGATTTTAACTTAGTTCTGTCAGACTGTAAACCATACAGGGAGACTTCTCAGCAACTGCTTAAGTCTAGTTGGCTAATTTACTTTAGACATTATTTTTCACCTGCTATTCTAGGATTGTCACTTTCTCCACTAATGAGCTTTTAATATATCTTACTACTTTGCAGGCTTCATATCGATAAATTAGTTAAATTTTATAGGATTTATCTAGACAAATTAGTTCCATCCAGTAAACTAGGAAGAAAAGTAGAAAGACATGGATTGTGTGCACACACACCCCTCACTTGGGAAATTGTTGAAATTAGGTATTAAATGCAATGTAGAAATTATTTTAAATAGTTGTTTTAATCTTTGTGACCTTTTTAGTATCCTAACAAAAACCTATTATTTTAGATACTTTGAATATTATTTTAATCCTGCAGTGTTTTAAAGTTTTGATTTATGGTAAAAACATGCCTGGTGTTTTCTTAATTGTTATGACCTTAATAGATGGTAATAAAAGACTGACAAAATTTTTAAGGTTTTTTATAAAATGTACGACATAAATTGGACTCTGAAGTTACAACCACCATCAGAAGCTTACGTAATAGTGGTAAGTGAACAAAGTTTTTGCTTTTTAAACTCAGTCAAGCTCTTCTGTGCTCTGTCATATTACCTGTACCTTTTGTCCAATTTAGCCCCTTAACTATTAGTTCTTGGTTTATCTTCGAAATTAATGGTCATTTCTACTGACACATAGGCTAATGGCAAAATCCTTTAAAATTGTGCTCTCTCTAGGAATTAAAAAGCAAAACAAAAATAACATGTCAGAATTATTTAGTCCTTTAAAATACGTCCAAATATAAAAGTCATTATTGCAAACAAGTTTTTTATAAAGCAAATTAAGAAAACCAAGTCATAATCCCAACATTTTCTGTTGAAAACCACTCTTTTTGTTAAGTTTGAAGTTATGTTAGCTTGGAGAAGTAATTTTAACATTCATTTTATTCTGTTTTAGCATCGAGCTAAGCAGTATAACCCTACTGTGCATTTTAGACAGACACGTTAGCAGCTCCCAGTTCTTAATGCTGTCTGCTAGACAGAAAGAAGAAATTACTGTCATTTGTAAGGAAGATGCAATGACTGAGCAATAACAGTTCAGGCTCTGCATTAATATTGGTAAAAATTTCTTATAAAACACTTAGAATAACTTCCTCTTGGGCACTTTAAATAAGTGGACTATAGAAATTACGTCTGTAGGACTGTAGGCCTACTCTGCAATAGGTTAATATTCTTTTTAAACTACCCTGAATATTTATGAATATCTGTTGCTTTCCATTCTTTGACTTGTTTTTCAAATATATAAATAGTTAAGAAATGAGTTATATTTCATGTGTGCTTTTTAAATGAAACTCTTGCAATGACTCTTTCTTTCCATCATCAAAATCTCTTTAAATAGAAAGGAAATGGTATTATTACTAAAAGACATTGGTAGTTTTTAAATTTAATCTATTCGATTTATCGTATACTTGTTTTCCATTATATATGTCTCTTCAGCCATGTTCTTTCCTTTGAAAAAATAGAAAAAATAACAATTTGGTTTGTAACTAATAGTGTCTTGGAAACAGCACGAGAAATCATTTTCTGAAAGATGTGGTATTTTTCTTCTCATATGAAAACAGAGAAAACCTCATTGACATCCTGTTCAATGCTGATTCATATACAGCAGCATGACCTCTCTGTGCTCCTGTCTTGCTCTGGAAGCTTTGTGCCTACTCTTTAAAGGAAGGCCAGTTATTTAATATACGTGAACTCTAGGTCATAACCTAGAGGGAGATGATACATCTTTTATAATCGTCGAACTGTTTTTAAGTGAAATCCATTAGATTATGGTGAATCACATGTCTGACTTAGTCTTGACTAAACTGTCAGATTATTTTTGTTATTTTTTTAAGCAAGAAATACTAACTAAATAGATAATCAAGATAGTGACTTTGCCAGCCTTCTTTTCCTTCTCTGGGATTGATGAACCAGTGTACATAACATCAATCAGCTAAATCTTTTTGTTCTTTCTCTTTTTAAAGATATTTAATATCCTACATTCATTTCCTAGCAATTTTTCATTCATTGCCTTCATCATTGATTGATTCAGTCAAGATTCCATGTTTGAGAATCCGTGATCCTCAGTTTTGTACATAAAGTTCCAATATTCACATCAGCTTGCTTCAAGAACAAATTTTTATCATTGCATCCCTTTATCAGAGAATTTCAGATTAATCTCATATGAAGATCCTATAAATATTTGACAAATTGTTGGTCTTGAAAACTATAGATTTTTAAAAGATTCAACTGACTCTGACCGGCTAAACAGAAAGGGGGGTTGTTAAGTAAGAGGCTATTTAGTTGGGAGAAACAGGCTTTAAACTCAGCTTCCAGAAGTAAAGCCCAAACCGTGGCATAGAATAAACCTAATGAGGAAATCTCGTTGCTGTTGCTTCCCCACCAAGCACTAAAGAAAACTATGGCTACCTTGACTTTCCCACTTACGTCACTTGCTTATCACTAACTCCATCTCACAACTTCCGCTTCTCCCAGAAGCCAAAGTCACTGCCACCACCGTCCCTGGCAAAGACAGTCCCACATGAGTTTCACTCTTCAAATTTAGGGTAAACCTGACTGGTAGAACTTTGGTCACATGCCTGTCTACTGGAAACAGAAGAAACTAAGAAAACACTTGCGTTTTATCTTGCAATGAATGAATAATCCCCTGATATATTAAGAATCTTCAAAAAGTGCCAAAACAAGAAAACATGACAGATGTGTACTACATTATTTGGCTACTGGACATCAGTTTACACCCTTTGTTAATACTTAAGCCTAATCTTCCAAATACACCCTTCTTAACACAGTAACAGTCTTAACACAGTAACAGTAACAACAACTAAAATAATAACAAAACACTTCAGCTATCCTTTATAAAAAGAAATATGCTCACAAATGGAATGACCTGAAGCCTCATGTCACATCCAACCGCAAGGCAAATATCGCTGAGTTTGTGAGTGACCTGCTTATGCAACGGCTACTGTCAGAACTTCTCACGTCTCACTCCGTATATGTCATGATCACTTAATATGACTTGCTGCTGAGCATGCGTGATTTAAAAGTGGGATGAATCAGCTAAATCAAGTTCATTTTAGACAGATCAGGTCATATTTATTGTTTCACAGTCAAATATAAAAACTCCAATAGCACTTAGTTACATAAATGCTGCTTTTCAAGGGGACTAGAGTTTCCTGTCCGATGACTTTTTTCAAAACCTTAGAGATCTCTGCTGAAATTCCTCTACCAGAACTTGCCACAGACACCAGAGTATCCTGATATGCTGTTGATAGTTTAACACCCATTGAATCTGTTGGTCAGTAAGACCAGGTAGGTGAATTATAGCCCGGACTAAGTAGGAAGCCTCCTTTTTAACTCTGGGGCTCACTCAGAGCTAGAGGCGTAAAGGACGCTTCATAAGTAGGACACAGCAGGATTGCCAAAGTGGTATATGTTAACCTTCAAAGAGACCCACCAAGCACTGTGCCTCTCCCTTAGCCGCAGGAGGTGCGAGGTGCAGGAAGTTTCCTTTAGCTTTGTAGAGGCCATCCTGTTAGGCTCAAGATTATCGGACCCTCAGAAACATCACTGAGGCGTAGCTCTTACGGTTTTGTGTGATATATCCCACACCTTACTGCACAAATACTGGACTCATAAATATGTTTAACAAACTTTTCTTTACAAAAATCTTGAGTTCTTTTTACTTCCTGTTTCCCAGGTCCCAGAGACATATGTCATCAATGTCATCCTGTGTGACGGTGATATAGTAATGGCTCTTGTGAAATACACTGTAGTTCAGAATCAATTAATTTATATAACCCTAGGATAAAATGGGTTCTTGCTCTACCTATCATGAAAAGCAGCTGTTATAGGTGTTCTCTGTCTTTGGGATAGAAGGGGAAAAAACATTTATCAGATTAATGGTCATACACCTGGTGCTGAGAGCTCTAATAGAGAATGCGCATCTGCAACTGCAGCTGCGTTTGAAATAACTAACCCTCTAGTAGTCCACTCTCCTTCTCCAGTGCCAGCAGCACTCTGTGTGTTTAGGTCCCTACCTGGCTGGATATGAGGCAGATTCAAGTTAAACCTAGATATCTTATCATTTTACTCCATCGGAGTATTTGCATGTCTATCCATTCCATGTGGATCATCTGATCAAGCAGCCAAAGCCAATGGTTACTGCAGGTCAAAGAATTCTGATTCCAACTCAGCTCTGCTAGCAATAGCAGTAACCATTTCCTCCTGCCTCTTATATTAAGTGCTTCTGTCGGACACCTGCCACCTTAGCCTCCTGTTATCTACATCAAAAACAGTGTTACCCATTAGCGCTCCTGGCCTATGGAAGACAGACTGTGTTCTTCACTGATGCTGGCTTTTCCTTCCCAGGAAACATGTTAGAGAGTAGCTCTTGACTGTGATGCATGCCTTGAAGTGAGATTTTAGGACTGTGACCATTTCATTATCTTTTTAAAAGCTGTTCTGTGCAATTAGAAGCAACTAATTTTGTCTTTGAATTCTTCATACTCTTCTTGTTGTTACATGTTGCTAGCCACTTCTTTGGTCACTTCATTTCAAGTGACTATACGTAGTAATCTTTACTTTGCTACTGAATGTGATGGGCTGCCAGATTTTACTTTTTATTAGAAAACCAGATGGATTTTTAGAGCTATCAGCCCTTACAGAGAGCCTGGTAACTAATTAGAGAGCTCTCTGGTTTTTCTGAGGTTATATTGCTTTCAACAACTTCTATAGCTATTTAGTAACAGCCATGGTTCGCTTAAGCAACAAAGCTGCCTCTGGCTAGTTGTGCAGCAGAAAGGTTTATTAAAAAGAAACCGAGTAGTTGACCAAATTGTTGAGACCTGGAAAACCAGGATCAAGGGTAAACTTCCAGAAACAATACCAAAACTGTACCTCAAACCTTGCATAAAGATGTGTCTCCCTTTGCTACAACATTCTCATCAAGCATTGTGAGAACCCAGTGCTTAGTTCAACCACTGTGATGCCCAACAGTTGAATGCTTCTCATCCTTAGGGGAAAATGGGTGCTATACAGAGTCCCCTTTTTCTGATTGCTCACTTCTGATTCAGTCCTTCGCAGCTGACTGATCCTTGGGAGTAGAACCGGCTCAGTAACTGAGTGCTCTGGGTTTTACCTAGGGAAGTCATACCTCATAAGGCTAGAAATTCATCAGATCTAGAAAGGGTACCAAAAATCAGAGAACATTACAAATGGCTACTACATACTTTGGGAATTTTTTCCAAGTTGCTATGGTTACTGTAGAAATATTTTTCCAGCTTTTTAGTTTCTTGGCTAATTCTAAAACTAATTCTTTAAAGTGAAACTAGGTGAATTTCATTCTTACTATAACACACAGGGTGTTAGCAACCACCAGATTCATCTGACATCTTGTAGGAAATTTGCCACTTGGCCACGACAATTTCATTGTTTTGCAAAAAAATCTAAAGTTTTTACAGTTATGCCCAAATTATATGACACTGTTCAAGAGATATACAATATTTTGGGCAGATAAGGTTTTGTTTCTATGGATATATGCTAAAAATAGATAATTTTAGAATTATGTATAAATAGAGTTTTTAAAGTGTTTGTGTTTAATTATTAAATTGTCCTTGAGTCAACCAACAATTTTCCCCCTACTAATTCAGGGACATCCTATGTACGTTAGATACAACACTAGTTTTCATAGAATGATAGCCACAAAGTTTACGAAAGTAAAAAGAGCTTCATTAACCCATCTTTCTACTGAATTTGCCTAAATTAAATTTCAGTTGTCTCTTGTGTCCTCGGCACCCTCTTTGTTCTCCATATCTCACACTCTTACCAGTGTGTCTGTTCCTTCTACCCTCTTCTCCATTTTCCTACTGTCAGACCTGTTATCCGTAGCCTCTGCTATTTTTTCAATTCTGATTATAAGTGTAAAACTGAAGAAAACCATGAGAAACTAGACAGCAAAAGTATTGTTTATCAAATTAAGCTATGTATATTCTAAGCCTGAAAACGAAGAGGCTTCAGTCCTTCGTTATTTCTTAAGTTCGTAGGCTTTGTTGGGGCTGTTTTCACTGGTCCTCTCCACTTCTGACTCCCTTTGAGATTCTGGGTGGTTACAGAAGATTGTGGCCGCTCCAACCTGGTGCCAGCCTAGAACATTACTATACTAGTAAGTCTCGACATTGTATCTCTCCAATCCATTGGAGTCTTTTCCAGATGAAGTTTCCCAGTGTAGATGACTTTCAACATTTGATTTGAAGTACAACTTTTTAGGATAAACCCTATATCTAATATTCAGTGTCCATTGGGATTGATTCATTAAGTAATTCCATTTCTTGTTACCACGGTTTTTCATATTTTCATATTTTTGCATGTATAATGTGATTATTACCATGTACCAGGAACATATTAATCATAGTTGGGTGTTTTTGCCATTTTACGAGAATTTCAATGTCTGCTTTTTATTCATCTGTGAGAATATTTGACATATAAAATACCTTTGTTGTTTAGTTTTTCCTGTATAGTTTAGTGTGCTTTTTCATTTATGATTTAGTGTTACTATAATATATTCAACACTTTGCTTTTGTTCTCAGTATTTATTACATTCCTGTGGTTCGCATTTTCCTTTTCTTATGGATCATGTGTTGAAAATGAAAATATCTTGTCTGGGATGGAGTTTAGCCACTGGACTAAACAAACATGCTCTCCTTCTGCTCTTAGTTGATTTTAGTAGTTAAATTACTAAAAAATCCTGTTAATAAAAAAAGTTTTTATCTACCTTTTTATTGTGTACTTTTATAGTGCAAACCTCTTTCTTTCGCCTTTCCCACAAAATGCAGCTTTTTCATTTGTATTTCTTTTATATGTAAGACTCCCACATCAGTAGTGATAAGATAGTGAAAGTAGTGTGACATTCAAGAATCAAAGTCCTTGTATTTAATGAAAGAAATTAAGCTGCTTGAACAGAGTTTCTAAAAATCAGGAGTGTATGATAGGCTACCGAGGTTATGGTCTTCTTACATCAGTGGTAGAAGTGCGAGAGGGAAAACCAAGCACAAAAACACTGCAAGTTTCTGCCATCAGTTAGCCAAAGCAAGTCACATGGCCAAGTACATACCATCCACCATGAGGCCAAGCATGTTGCACCATCATATTTAACATCAATAGAGTGGGAAAGTCTGTTCTTCCCTTAGAGTTGGGGAGGAGGAATGGATGAGTATTTTCCAAACAATAATTTACCAGATTACCCAATCTAAGTTATTTATCCTCTCTCCTGCTACCTTTACTTTATCATATTACTACTCTTATATTTTTCTTAGCATGTATCATTATCTAAAACTATGTTAATAGTTTGTGTTACACATTCAATCAATCAACAGATATTATCAAATAGCTAATTTGTGCCAGGTGGTACCCAACTACTACAGATACATCAGTAAATAAAAAAGACAAAAATCTATGTTGTCTGTCTCTTTCACTAAAATATAAGCTCAGAGAGAGAAAGGACCTTTTTATTTTGTTCAGTACTCTGTCTCGAACAAGATGGCACGTAGCAGAGATTCAATAAAATTTGGTTCATGAATGAAGGAATGTCATTAAACATTTATGTAATCTAACTTCATTTGCTTAGATCCCATGTTTCTTAGTCAACTTTCTGATTGTGACTTGTTTACAACATAGGGAAGTCTTTAATAGTAAGTCTTGTAAACTTGAGTTACTCCAAGTCTTCTCCTGAGAGAAAGACCTATTCTTTAGTAATTCAGAAAACCCGAGGTCGATGCCAGCACAGCTGAAAACCAGTCCTTCAATGTAGTAAATTCACCAAGGTAAAACTGTCCAGAGAAACTTCTTAAGAGATAGACACCACTGGCTAAGTATACAATTAATTCCCCTGTAAACAGATACAGCACATTAAAGACAATGCAAAGGAATTTTTACATGGAATATATGACACCCAGTGTCTCATGAGGGCTGTGCTCACCTGAGACACCTTATCTTCTTTGCTTCAAGGTTTCTACTCAGAATAGTTTTGATGATAAAATATTAATCCCTTTTTGTTAGGCTCATGCATAGCAAGTACAAAGGATATGGTGAAGAGCTAAATTTATCAATAGATACCAAGAAAAGTCATGGTACTCATTTACTTCGGCCTTTTAAACCCCTTTTTTAAGAACTCTGTCTTGGAGTATGTACATACTGTACAAAACCAAGCAAAAACTTAACAAAAGATTGTCAGACTAGATCTGTTCCGTAGAAATTTGAACTGCATCATCAATAGTCAACACAGGAATGTTCCCACCACCATCTCTTAAGCTACAGTTTTATTTTTACGTTCATCCTATTATTAGTGTCTGATAGTGTGTGATCTGAACAATCTCACATTTCAGACAAAACCAGTCAGAGCAATTCTCACATAAACTTTAGGTTCTTAGAGTTTTTTTCTTGCTCTAGGCTATGAAAATAATTAGATGTTGTTGATATAGTCATCTAAGAGCTACCATCACTGGCTGAAGAATATACTAAAAGTAAATATAGTGGTTAAAAATAAAAGATAAGTGATTATGAACTGTTTTATAGAATTGGTGTTGGGGCACTGTTGAAAAATAGCAAAGAAGATTCTGTACAATCTCTACCAAGAAAATCCTTCCCAATGTTTTTATTGCCAACAGAGTATGGAGTTCTATTGTGTAGACTTTATTCTCTTCATTCATTAACAAATGCTTATTGACTATTTATATACTCAGTGTATACTGTAAACAAGGTTGACATCATTCCTACACTTTCCAGGCTTATAGTCTAATAAAGATATGGGGAAAAACAAACAGGAAACTGCTACCCATGGTAGTGTTGCCAGACAAGTGGCACAGGGTGCTGTAGGAGCACATGAAACCAGGACTTGATTACATCCCAGCATATCACAGCACCCACTGCAGTGTAATGATTTCTAAGCTAAAACTTCAAGAATTACTTCTCTCTATGTATATCCAATACCTAGGGAAATCTATCATTAAAATATATCCAGATTTTGACCACCGATTGCTCTCATCACTGTCCAAGCCACTGTTTTCTTTTGCCTGGACTTCTGCAAAAGCCCCAAGCTACCTGATACATTCACCTCTACTCTTGCCCTCCAAAGTTCATCCTTAACACAGTGGGCAAAGTCATGTTTTAAAATTTAAGTCATGTCATATATCACTCCTCTGCATGAAGCCTTGCCACCACTCTACCTCACTCAATGAAAAGCCAGCATCACTGCAGTGGGCCGCAGGGCCCGACATTATTGGCCTCCTGAAGATCCCAAACATAACGGCAAAATACTGTGGCTTTTTCACAGGTTTATCATGTCATATAATGGTCAATTCACTGTTTTTAAAATTATACTATTGCTAATCTGGGTAAAATTGCAAAATGAGAATCATTATTTAATAAGTACAGTTAAGTGTATACTGTTTCAGATTGATCTATCATTTTAAGGTATCTTTCTTCAGCTATAAGAACCATTAAAATCAAATGTTAAAATAAACTACATGGAAAGCCAAATTGCTCTATTATGAAGTACAAAATCTGTAGCTTCAAATATAATGAAGCATCATTCAGTTGCATTAATCTCCCTTCTTTAAAAGTACATATTTCATAATATACATATATTAGTATAAAATACAATATATATTAATAAATCTATAAATATTTCTTTGGAGTACCAAGTTTCTATTTAAATCAATGGTTTTATCCTTTCTTATGTCTGAAAAAAGATGCTGTAAAGACGTTTTTAAGAGACAGTGTATTGCCCTGACCCATGTGGCTTGGTTGATTGGCTTTGTGTTGTCTCACAAAAGGTCGCTGGTTCCATTCCCAGTCAGGGGACAAGCCTGGCTTGCAGGTTTGATCCCCAGCCAGGGCGCGTACAAGAGGCAACCAATCAATGTTTCTCACATCGATGTTTCTCTCCCTCTCTTCCTCCCTCCCTTCCCCTCTCTCTAAATAAATAAAAATAATTTTTTTAAAAAAGAGAGCGTAATGAGCAAAGTAGTGTCATATATTTCTTGAGAAAATTTTACTGTCTTTTTAAAGACTAATTATTCAGTCTGCTCTCCAGTTTCTTTTAGTCAGAAGATATGTTTGAGAGGAAAAATCTAGGTGGAAGGAGAAGCAAAATAGTTGTCATTATTTGTACTACAGTTCTTTCAATACTAAATATAAAGTTATTTTAAAATATACCTCACTCCCTAAGACCTTTGATGTAATAAAGGACAGTGTTTATTTCATCGGCTGTGTTTTATTGCTATAAAGTTGATAGGGAAGCTACAGGCCTAGAGAATAAAGTAAAAAGCCAGTAAGATTTAAAGCGGTCCAGAGAACAGCCAGATTGCTTAGGGGGCAGTCAAGAATAAAATAATGAGGAAAGCAACAGTGATAGGCTATTATTCACTTCTCTAGAGAAAAAGATAAGGTGTAATTCATGAGTAAATTCATTAGTAAGTTATCCATATATTTATATGATACAGAAGTAATATAAAATTTGACTCATTTTTAAGGACTTTTGGGATAAGTCTAAATACATAGTTAAAATTATTGTGTAAGACAGCATTTAATTATGGTACATGACTTAGATAATTATTATTGCTCTGAGCATTTAGAGAATGGAACATCAAGAAAGACTGAACTGTAACAGGAAAGACTGTATATAGACCATACTTCTCCATTTGCCATTGAAGAATCGTGACAAACAGTGTTAAATATCTACGTGACGTAAATCCTCCCCTTCTGCCCTGCTATAGAACGCAGGGTTATTAAAGGCAGCACTGGGCACGGCTACAAACACGCAGCTCCCACACTCCTCTGCAGGCTCGAGTGGCCATGTCACATAGTCGTACCCACTGAGGTCCCAAAGGGAGTAATATTGACTGAGGCTTCCTTGAAAGCTATTGTTTTCTTGGTAAAAAGGGTCAGACTCTTCTGGCAAGTATATTTTGCCTGTCGTTTCTCTTCTTTCCTATCTTGAACATAGACTGATGCCTGAAAAGGTGCAAGTCATCTTGTGACCAAAGGAAAAACATTGTGTGTATATGTATGTGTGTACACTGAAAATACCCACGTAAGAAAATGGCCCGGCCCCTGGAGTGCTTTCACCAGTTCTAAACTGCTCCCCCCAAGAGCAGGGTGCGTTAAACCCTGAACCCTTGTTTAAACCACTGTTTGTCAGATCTCTGTTACGCACATCTGAATCCACTGCTGACTGATAAGAATGGTTCAGACTTGGATAAATAAAAAAATGAAGGAAGAAACAGAGCAGCAGGTCCCAAGGGAGATCCACAGCGTGAGTACACAACTCAGGCTCCGAAGTGGATGTTACTTGTCTGAGTAGGCATAGAAGTGAACTTTCTATTGACTCAGCTATCAATACTTTTGAATATATAAATCGCCTTAATTTATTTAGGGTAATGTTTTTAATTATTTTATGTTTTATCTATGAATTATCCGAAATAACATGGCATTCTTCTGTCCAGTGTTCTTAAATGAAGGCAGAATTCCATAGGCGCATACATTTAAAAGTATTTAATAGATTATCTGTCCACTGGAGACTTCACGCTTCTCCCATTATTTAAAGATCTTACTCTGTCATCAAGGATAAGCCACTACAGTAATTTTGCCTTTCTTTCCAACAAGTCTACGCCACAGAAATGCTACATTCAGAGGGGAATTAGTCGCCCGATCTCGATGCAGCTTGTCAGCAGCATTCTGAGGAGGGGGCCGTCCATATGAGGCATCGACACTCAGCTTTACTGCAAAGGGTCATGTTTTTTAAAGTATGACTCCGTCTCATAATTTTCTTAGGTACAATACAGTAATCTCTGCTTTAAACTAATGAAAAAGAAATCCTCAAAATTAATAAAATAGGGAAGGCAGTGAGTATGTTAGCTTAATTGTGCTCGAACTGAAAAATGCCAATTCTATAAAATAATAAAAGCTTAAACTCTTATATTTTAATAAAAGTAGTTAGCATTCAACTTGCCTCTGGTGAGAATAGGCTAGTAGGGTTTCATGCATGGAATATGGAAATCGCTGAAATAGCGTATTCTTCTTTTCCCCATGCGGAGGGAATGAATGGACAGGTGCAGCTGCGCACAGAGGAACATTTATCCTGCCTCCGGGATTCAGACTAGTGTGTCCTAAACATCGCAGCGTGCTTCGAGCCAGGCTGTAAATTGCAAAATTAGATTATGGTTTAAACAGTACCTATTGAAATAACTTATGACACTTGAAATTTTTATTATGAATAAGGTTTTATCTATCATAAGACAGGATGTTGAAAATGTCACTAAGGGAATTAAAAAGATCTTTGATGAGTTCTATTATGTGTCCAGTACAGCATAATCTGTAATATTTGCCAGGGTGTCCTGTATTTCTCACAAGACATAGAACTGCTAACTAGTAGGATGAAAAAAAAAGGGCATACAACTAAGAAGAAAGAATATCAAAAGACCACCCTGAATCAATTGCTTCCTTACCATGAGAGGATAAAATATTTCCTAGGAAAAGGGATAAATTATATAATAACTAAATATTTCCATACCGTCTATTTTTTTCAGTAGTTTTGAACCAATTACCAAATTATACACATGGAAATGCTTATGTCACTTAAAAGATTCTTATGCACATATTTCACTCATGTATAGATCAAGAAAAAAAAAAAAACCGTGTCTGGCAGGTAACTGACTTAAGTGAAGTTTAGCAGAAGAACAGCTTCTCTATAGCTCTAAATTAATCTGTGCAGATCCTCTTGGAGTTGCCATTTGATTGTAGAAACTTTCTATAAAATGGCATATGGGTAACAGTGCTACAGAGCAACCTAACCTATACGTGCCATAACTGGTAGAAGCTGCTTCAGTAATACTGACTGTAATAACTATTACCCACAGAAGTATCTGCTAGTGGACTTCTTTTCTCCTTATATTTTTAACAAAAATCTGGTGTTTGGCGTAATTATTCAACAAGAACCAGGGAGTCTTTGACCTTCTTAAGTATGTGTCTAATTCTTCCAAATTTCCCTGCTCCAAGAATTGTTACCATTTACCTTTAGAAACCTTTAATCTGGAATGTGGGAGAACTAATAGAGCACTGAATTTTGTATTTCAAGTGATGGGAAAGAACTTATTTTTGTGCCCTGCTCTGAAATGCCATCTTTACTGGCTTCATCTTGCAGCCCAGTCAACAGAGGCATAGTATTCCGTGGCCTTCAAAGAGTTATTCTAGGAAGTGAATACAAAAGTAACTCAGAAATTTGTGATTCTATCTTCCCACAATGAAAATTGAAGTGGATGAAAACATCTGTAAAATAAAATCCAAAGTGATTATTTATTTTTTTCCTTGTTTAAGAAACAAGAAGTTACACTAGTACTCCCCTCCCTCCTTCCACCCCGATGCCAGCAATCGCAGATTCAGATTTACCACAGGGTCTGACCCCTAGCCACACCCAAGGAGCAGCCACGTCCAAGACCCAGAAGCAAAGCCAAAAATAATGAAAGCCCCTGTATCTGAAAAGATTCTTGCTTAAGATCTCAGGTAAGCCTATAGAATTGTGGATCCAGGAAATCAGACTTCAATCGGACATTCAGTTGCTTTTTATTTGCCTTGAATTTCTTGAAGTCCTACCAAGAACTGCTCCAACAGAGAGCAAACAGAGAGATGACTGCTTAAACAGCACCTTTGCTCCACAGGAAAATTTTCTTTTAGGTAAACAATCGGCAATTCCTATGTAGATTTCACTGCATGTGGGTAGGCATTGGGGCTAAAACCAAAAGGCAAATCGATGATGAAAGGTATTTTGGAAAGCAGAGAGAAGTCATTAAATCTTATTTGCACTGAATTTAATCAAGTATTGATTATATTAATTGACTTCTGCTGATGAGAGAGAGAGCTAATGTGTATCTGTAGGGTTCTTTGGTTACAAGTAGTAGAAACTGGATCCGGCTAAGTTTGGGAGAAGGAATTTGTTAAAAGAATATTAGAGCTGTGCAGAATTAATGAGAGACTATACACCAGAGTTGGAAATAAGCAAAAGCAGCTAGTCGTCTTTGGAAATTCTGAGACAGCAACGTTAACAGTGGTGTCATAATGAAAAAAAAGAACCTGGTCAGGATATCATTGCTAGGAGTGGACAAAACTCGCCATCCTCTCTGCCTCTTTGTTTGTCCACACAGTATATAAATTCCAGGGAGGGACATCTGATGGTATTGGCTGGAGTTACACGCCTGCCCATTGAGCAGAGGAGGGCAAGACTCCTGATTACAGTCCACCAGGCTGTATCTAATGGGGGAATTCCCCAAATGGAATTCGAGTTGCTGTGAAAGAGGAGAAATAGATGCTGGAAGCCAAAAAACCACCAATACTCAGCACGGCTACCATTTGCACAATGCCTGTGGTGTATCAGTCACTGTTTCCTCTGCATTGTCTTGCTTAATCCTTCCAGCAGACCTCATAACCAGTTACTGTTTTACAGGTATGAAAACTTAAGCTTTGAGCAAGGTTAGAAAACGTGTCCAAGTCACAACACTAGAGAATCGGCATAGAGGAGCGGTTGCTCCTGATGACTGGACTCCGTGCTGCCTCTTGAGGGGTCTGTGCCTTGACAGTGGCGTATTTCCAGAGCCCGTCTCTTGGGTAAAAGACAAGGCAAAAGAGATTTTTTTTAAATGCTACACATGAATGCTCCAGTAGTCTTGTATAATGTAGAAATCCAGCTTTGGGTATATATGTCATGTAAATGCAGAATGCATAAATTTGCCAGTGATTTTTTTCTCCGATACAAATTCAGAGTTTAGTTTCTAAATAGAAAGGAGTTTGAATTTATCAGTGAATGACAGTCTTGAACCTGTAGGTCAAACTGCATTAATAGGCTTGCAGCCCTTGGTAGGGAGGAGAGTGGGAGGTGGGAGTGGGGGTATAAAAGGGTTCCAGTGTTCTCCAATTTAGGTGGCGACTGCCATCAAGGCCAGAAAAAAATGCATAAAATGGAATGACCTACTAGACCCATTTTTACTGGTAGCTTTCTTTTTGACTTTTGGAAAATTAGGGGGTTTTTGCTGAGCTCAATTTCCCCATCCGTAATGGAGAGATGCTAATAAATCCCATAATCCCAGGAATAGAACGAGATGAAGAGCAAAATATACTTGATGACCTCTGTACCAGGGTTCTCAACATTAGCACTGCTGGTGTTTGGGGCCAGACAGCCCTTTGCTGTGGGGGCTGTCCCATTATTGTTGGATGTTAGCAGCACCCCGACCTCTGCTCGGTAGGCGCCGGTGGCACCTACCCGCTAGTTGCAACAACCAGAACAACTGACTCCAAAAACACTTCCACTTTTCTCAGTGATATTCTTCTGTTTACTAAG
Organism: Mormoops blainvillei; assembly: GCA_004026545.1. Taxonomy (NCBI): domain Eukaryota; kingdom Metazoa; phylum Chordata; class Mammalia; order Chiroptera; family Mormoopidae; genus Mormoops; species Mormoops blainvillei. Next base: position 27,750 of record PVJD01010534.1, on the reverse strand, counting down.
GTTAGTATTCTAAATTATAAAGATATTTTTTCAAGAGACATAAAGGCTACTTGGAATGTTTTTACAGTATCTTTCTACCTTCTCACTGCTTTTCTGAATTCATCTTTTAGGGGGAAAAAAGCGCTTGCCACTCAACATGTTCTTCCTGGTATCTTTCAGCTGTAGGAGTTAATTAATGTCTCTGTGCCACATTCAGATCTAATAATCAGCTGATGCTAGCACAGCTTTACCAGTTTGTCTTAAGTCGGATGCCTCCAAAAAGAGACTCTGAGACTGAGATTTGCGTGCAGGAAATTTATTAGGAGATACCCTTAGGATGAATGCCTATTGGGGGGAAGAGAAGGGCAGAGGGAAGAGCTACAATACACTTGCACAAGGGCTTCAGCTAGTCACACAGAGCCTTGGAGCTGAGATGGCCCTTCAGAACTGAATCGCTATAAGGCAGGTGTCTGGGCCTTTATACCCGCAGTGACCACTCGTTGACTGTGGGAGGTATCAGAGAAAGGGCATGACCCTGGCCACGGTAGCAGTTCCTGGAGCAAGACTCACTGAGCCCCACCCACCATCCACCAGCACTCCCAGCAACTAGGGGAATTATTACGTTAGTCCTGAAGGTTGGCTCTGGGTGGTACACTGCAGTCCCTCTACCCTTTACACCACTTTGATCCTTTAGGTAATTTCTTATAACAGTTCCTCTGGAAATTCTGCTTGGTCTTCTGGTCTTCTTTTGTGGGGAAATTTTTATTAAAAAGTTAAGTTGGTGGGATGAGCTGTAATTCCTACAGCTTTGGTCTCAAGGTTCCCATATCCTTCACCTACTCCTTTTTGTGGATTTCTCTTACACTTGGCTGAACTCTGCTGTTGTAGGGGTCACCTGCCAAGACCACCCACAGCTACATACGTAGGGTCTCTAAAGCTCTGTTGCCATGTGTTTTTCATGCTATGCTGCTGAACTTACCTGTTCACAGTCAGGAGTTCTAAGAGAGGCCCTTATTGGATCCCCTGGATGTCCATTACAGTTTTGGCTTACCCTGTTATTTAACAGTGCTAACTCCTCTTGTTGATCAAGATCAGTTACCACTGCCTTCTTTCCCTGCCTACAGCCCTTGGCATAAGGAGCCTGAAGCAACCAGATGACAGTAATGGCTTAAAGCTTAATGGGACTTACACTGTGTCCTTTGCAAGAATACCACTCTTCCAGAAATCAGGATCTCTAAAGCCCAGAGTGTGCAGGACTGGGAAGTGCAAATCCTCCAAGCCAGTTATTAAAAATTATACTAAATAATCCCACTCTTACTGCCACCTCTTGGTTCCTGGACCTGTGAATTCTACTCCTTGGGAACACCACTCCTTATAATGGTTGTTGAATTCGGGTATATTCTGTGTCCTAGAGAATGTATTACAGAATGTATTACAGGATGCCATCTCCAAGGTAGAGTCTCAGCTGTACCCTCGGTAAAACATCCTATTAGGCCAGCAGCTTCTGGGTGGTGTGACCTATAATAGGACTTCTGCTATCTACCATAGCAGGTATGGCATCTCTGCCTCACATTATGAGGCCCATTGCTTTCTGTATGCTTCCAGGGGCCATCATAGCAGTATCTTAGCATCATCTCAGGTTTCCTTGCCAGGATATTAAATCCTATGAGAGAATGTATCCATATAAATAGACTCTCCATTATCTAAACTTATATTCTATCTTCTCTTGATCCATCCCTCTCTTATGTAGTCTCCTGCCTCCTGCTGGCCTGTGTTGGTTAAGTCCTGCAGTTCCTTTGAGATACAGTCCCTTTCTTTCCTTAGCAGGCCCAGCACTTCCCAGGCTGGATTATGAAGTAACTTGATTCATGGCATTTGCCTGGGGTCCAGGTCTTGAAGATGGAGGTGTAAACTCAGTGGCAGGATGTGGGTGGGGCACTTGGGTGCATGTGTCATCTCGCAAGGCAGATGGCTACTTATTTTTTTCAATAATGTGGTGTGGGAGTCTCTTCATAGAAATGAATATACATCACAGTTTAATAGAGCTTAGTTCTGGTTGATGCCAGAGTAATTGAAAAGTGTTTTGTTTTCTTAAATCATTTTGTCTTATTAAGTTCACTTTCAAAAATAAATATAGATAATCATTGCAGAATTAAACTAAAAACATGATACTTAAAGAGCTATTTATAGGCTGTACACTGTGTAAAAAGATATGTGTGATAGCTAGCTGCGCACTCTCCAAATGAAAATATTTGGATTGCTTTTTAAAGCTGATAATTATGGGAACAGGGAAGGTGGGGAGAGTAGGCTCTGAAGCACCTAGTTACAGAATTTCTATTTCTTATAAGTAGGCATTAATAGCATTCTCATGTTTCAAGGCTAATTCTAGACTAAAATGTTGGTGAAAGTACTATTTTTCACTTCAATATAACAATCTGTATGTCTTGATCCAAAAACTCTACTCCTATTTCTGGACAGGTAAAAGTTTTGTGAGTTCCAACAGTGCATCAGTACTCATTCTTGCATTCTTCTCTCTTGAGAGTGTGGTTATACCAACAGGGGTACCAGTTTAGGAGGGCACATGGCCACTGAGGGTTAAACCTTGCAGTTGGAAAGGGTGGAGAAGCTGGTTTTTAGATAAGACGTGGAAATAAGGAAGAGTTTCTTTGAAAGCCTTTCATGCTCCTTATCCAATCTGCTAATTCTTTTCACATAATTAGACTTTGAAAAATAGTCAGATAATGACTTATTTCATAAATTCATTTATTGTGTATTTATTGAACCTCTAATACAGGCTTTATCCTTTGCATAATATGAAGAAATATAAGATAATCACTTTTTTCTAGAGGGACACAACACCCGATTTCCTTTTTGGTGAAGTCTACCTTAGGGTCTGGGTTAGGGAGAAAGACTTCATGTGTCTAAAGCAGAATTCCTGATTTTCACCCCATCTTCTTTCAGATTTTCTCTTCTAGAAGTCTTTCCTGCCACAAAAAATAGCACCAATTACTCAAACCAAAATTCTATGTCATCTTCTTCCCATAACACGCATAGTCTTAACAAGAATGACAACTGTACTCCACAATAATACTTAATTCGTGAATTTATCATCATCTCTTGTTGCATCCTCTCTAGCCCAAACCACGGTTGTCTTTGAGCAGCTCAAATATGCCTCCAGCTGAGTCACCGTCTCCATTCCTGTGTCACAAGAGCAAGCCACCGTCGTCCTTACCAGGACCCGTGCCCCTGCCCCCACTGCAACAGCCGGTGATCTGGCTTCTCAAAGCATTATGCGATCGCCACATGACCATAGCCGAAGTCTTCTAAGGGCGTCCCCCACACCACGTCCCCAGAAAGGCTGCCCCGAGCCCGCTTAGCTAAAATCGCTCTGTTCCCCCCTCCGGGCCTGCCGCGCTTTCCCGCCGATGCCTTAGGCTCTCCCTTGCACGCACCTTTAACTAAAATTACTCCATTTACTCTTGTAAGTGGTGGTTTTCTGTTTTCCCCCCCAAGAAAAATGACATGCTTTAAAAGATAAAAATCCGTGTGTTCCCAATACATAGACCCGTGCCTGATACTTTGAAGGTGTTTGATAAATAGCGGCTGGCTAAATGAGAGTGGAGGTCACAGCAAGGACCGGGCCTGGGGCCATTCTTCTTCCCTTCTTCTCTCAGGCTTTACTGAGTTGTTGTACTCAGTAAAGTCTGAGAAAAAGCTGTACTCATTTTGTTACGTTGTTTTCTGCAGGACCCCCTACACTGTGTCTGCTTCTCACATGTCAGTTTTATGTTGGAAAAAAAATGTGTTGGTGTGGTCTCTTGCTGTCATCTTATGCTATCAGGCTCCTGTCTCCGCCATAACCATGAGCGTTACTTGTCACTGGCAGATGAATATGATTTCCACCCATGAGAAAATAATAAAAGGTTCTTAGTTCTAGGGTACTCTAGGATTTTTCATAATGTTTGCAATGAAATAAAATAACTTCTGTTCTTTCATTTTATGGAAATGGTTCTGAATGTCATTAAAAACACACATGTTTGTGACTAGATGGATTTCAGTACCTAACATCTTGTGTTAATCTTATTTTTTAAATCCCACTGCCAACCACTTTTGCCTGGTTGGACCACCCATATTTGGATTTCTGTGCATTCTTTTACAAATAGGTTCTTTTTTCAGTGTATTTTTCTCCTTATCTACCAATGTCTGTTTTCTACCTACAAGGAGAAAAACAAAACAAAACACTGAGTACATGTTTGTACTTCCCTATCAATTTGAATTTGTCAAATTTTTTTTTCTTTTCCTAATATGGGAAAAACTCCTTAAATCAGTAAAATGAATGTTCTCTATATCTCTAGAATATGATATAAGAGATCAAAAGGTGCATTTTAGGTTAGAAGCAGAGGACATAAGGGTGCGTTCCCTCAGAGAACTTAGAATTAATGTCACTTCCCTCCCATTTCCTGCATTTCCTCTTTCAGTGCCATTTACTCTGTCAAGCAAGATGTGTTTACTGAGGTCGGCCCTCTGTCCAGCGCCGTGAAAGGCATTGTGGGATAAAGCAGGCGTTGGCCAAATCCAGCCTGCTGCAGGTGTTTTTATTTTTATTTTTTGTTGTTATTTTATTACAGTTGTCCCAACTTTTCCCCTTTGCCCTCCTCTGCCCAGCCCGTGCTCCGCCCCCCCAGTCCATCCCCACCCCGTTGGCCACGGGTCACTCACACGTGCTCTCTGGCTGTTCCCTTCCCCTTCTTTCCACCTTTATCCCCTCCCCTCTGGCTGCTGCCGGGCTGTTTCATGCTTCCACGTCACTGATTCTATTTTGCTCATTAGCCAACTTACACCACACACCAGAATAAACTCAAAATGGATAAAAGACTTAAATATAAGTTTGTGATACCATAAAAGTCCTAGCGAAAAACATAGGCAGTAAAATTTCAGATATCCCATGTAGCAATATTTTTGCTGATATATCTCCTAGGGCAAGGGGAAAAAAGGAAAAAATAAATAAATGGGACTACATCAAATTAAAAAGCTTCTGCATGGCTGAAAAAACCATCATCAAAATGAAAAGGGAACTGACTGTATGGGAGAACTTATTTGCCACTGATACATCAGACAAGGGTTTAAGCTGTGGTTGTTTTTAAAATAAAGTTTTATTGGAACACAGCTACATCTATTTGTTTAAATATTATCAATAACTGCTTACATGCTATAAAAAGCAGAGTTGAGTAATTGTGGTAGAAAAAATATGGCTCAGAAAACCTAAAATATTTACTGTCTCTCCCTGTACAAAAATAGTTTGCCAAACCTTGGTATGTAAAGCATGACATTCTGATAAAGTTTATAAATTAATTGGATTGGTTGTTAAAACATAGAGTAATCGACGAATCAATAAATGCCAAATTGTATGATAATGAAGAAAATAGATACCTCAAAATGGTGATTGGTTGGTAAATAAATCTAATTTGCAGAAGAGCTGATTATTTCAATATGTCGAAGTCCAGAAATTTTCCTTGTACTGCCTTTCTCCCTCGTTCTGTGCTTATCTTTGGCAAGTCCAAGGTATGTTATAAAATTAAAAGATACTCAAAACTTGGTTAGCACAGCGTTTCCAAGCTCTGTGCCCTCCTTAACTCCCTGGCAGAGACGCACTGGAGAAGCAGGGCAGGGTTCGTAGGACTGCAGCATTGTTCAGACCAGGCCTCCTCAACTGTGTTTGAGTAAGCGAAAAGTCATGCAGACTGTAAAGGAAGGGAAATTTTGTGCAAATAATAGCTAATGTTATCGAGTACTCATAGTGCGCCACCTTAGAGTGGTGCTTCTCAGCAGGAAAGATACTCGTTCTGTAAAGATTAAATGGTAGTGGGCATGTAAACCACTTAGCAAGTGCCTGACACATGGCACATTATAAGTGGTTAATAAATCTTCACTTTCATTATTTAGAGGAAATTGTGTAATTTCTTTCAGACATAGCACTAACTATGCTAATATGCATGAAAGTAAGAAAAGCATATAAATTAACTGTTGATTACATCACTCACTCAAATATTAAGAAAATGTTTGTATTTAGAACATAACAGCGTGATTCACAAATAATGTAATTTTAGCTGTTTCGTCAGTGTAGATTTTTTTTTATTTTGATGTACTGATTATCCACAATATCCCAGTAATATCTTTTAAATATTAAGAGAAATTAACTGTAGTATATGAGGCTCTATTAAACTCTTTCCTTTTCTAAAAACTTTTATTTTACTTTACCATTAAATTCTAAGAACACCACTCAATGAATTTTCGCCAAGGAAATGCACCTGTGTGACCCGCACTGAGGTCAGGCAGACCGTCCGCCTCCCCAGGGCTCCTTCCAGTCACTGCTGTCCCGCAACGGGAACCATGCTCCTGCCACATAACAGACGTTGTAAAGACTAATCGAGGAGATGTGAGCATGTTCTTTTAATAAGTCCATGGACTCCTTTAGGCCTTGGAGAACAATCTGGCATTTTAAGAAGAGAATAGTCTTCTAACACTGAAGTATTTCATGCTAATCATGTCAAAGTGCTTTTTACATCATCAGTAATGTTCTTTGACATGTTTAATATGAAAACCTTCAAGGACAGACCATTATTTTCCTCTTCTTAAAATAGAGTGAAGCAGGGTTTAACTAAATGAAAAAGTACATGATTAAAACAACAACAACAATCCCTCTGCTGCGGTTTCACTAGGATGCCCATTAGTCAGTCATGCAAAGTTAGCTGGACGTGGAGATGTGGAAAGTGAATTTGAATGCATCTTTGTTCTGCCATTACCCGTGCATTTAGGTAATTTTATTTGGAGAGTTTTTGCTAATATCTGTGAAAGATTTCCTATCTCGCCTTCCTTCTTCTCTGTTCCAAAGGCCGCGCTAATCTACCCTGGCAGTTCTTCCATACTCTGAATAATGTATGAAGATCAATAAAAAAAAAAAAAATGCTTCCAAAGATGTTTTCTATTTATTAAGAGTTATTTCCCCATCCTATTTTTTTCTTTGTTTTACTTCATGGCATATGTTTTTAAATTACTTAAAACAAACAAACAAAAAAGGAGGTCATGACAATTTTTGTTCCACATGTTTTGTTTGGCCTCTGTTCCAAGCCTTCGACCGCAGGCCAAAGTGCCAGGAGCGCAAGCTGAAAACCAGCATGGGGTGGGGGGCGGCTCGAGACGTGAATTCGGGAGGAGTGCTTATATTTTCCCAAGGGCCTCATTAAGGAGGGCCCACACCCTGAATGTTACTGCCAGAACCTTTTCCTTACTTTTCTGTTTTATGAAATACAGTATCATCTTATATGTGTACATCTTTAAACAACCTTCTCTTCCCCTTCAGCTGCCCTTTAAGTGACTAAAGAAAGTCTGACAGTAAATCCTTATCAAATTCGAAGCTGTGTTTTTGTTCAGTATCCCATGGCACATGTTCACACAATAGAGTTTTATTTTCTGATGTTTTCAAAATTAGAAACAGTCTTAGTGTCTGTCAATAGGGGACTGGTTAAATGAGTTATGTTACAATGGAACATTGTGCATCCATTAAGAAGCATGATATTCATCTGCATTTGTTGATGTGGTAGCAAAACCTTCTGAATTATATGATCCTGTGTATTTAAATACATTTTTCTATGTATCTATTTGTGTATGTCATGTTATAAAATATATTTAAATAGCAAAAGACAAAGGTGATTAGGAGGTGGGATGGGAGAAATTTTGCTTCCTGCTTTATACTTTAAAAAAAAATTGTATGTTAATGTTTTAGCTTTAAATAGAGAAAATCAATTTAAATAGACTGCTGTGTTGTTTTGTGTCTGTTTTTATATGTCCAGCATTTCAATCCTTACTCTTTAGATTTTAAACGTATATTCAGAAGGCCCTCCAGTGCTTTGACTACGACAGCGTACAGGTTTGACTTCAGTGGGCTAAACGGAGGAATGGCGTCCATGCGGAGACTGACAATGGTATCAGGGTCAGGAAGGGTTCTTTAGCTCAGTTTCCTACTCATTCACCTGGGTCTGTTTTGTGTCTTTAATAGGATTAGGAAACATTTACATTGAGGCTTTAGGAAAGTCTTTATACTGTTCAACCCGCAGAGCAATATAAACCCAGGGTATTAAGAATGGGACTTACGTAAAGTCAGCAGGGTAAGATGAGTGCATGCTCCCGGTCCTCCCCTTGTCTCCTGCTCGCTGAGGAAGGCACCCTGAGACTGGGGGTAGGAATCTTACGTGTAGACAGGGGCGTGTTTATCAGGGAGACGCAGTGTGTTGTATTTTTAAGGAAGTTCTACCTTGTTAGGAAGTAAAGCAAGTCCGATTGCAAGTGGTTTGTTGAAAATAAGACTAATATGGAAAATAATTTGTCCCTCAAATATATCATCTCCATCAATATTTGCTAACTCTTTTATGTGTTATTTCTCAACCTCGCTTTTTCCTATGTTTTGAACTCATAGAGATTGAAGTCATTGTTCCTGACTACAATTCAGAGACCCATATTACCTCTTGTTATTTAGGTGAATTTGGAAGTAAGGTGTGACTTACACGCACAGTTATCTGAACTGGGAGATGGGATTAACACCTCAGGAAATTGAGAATGCCAAGAAGTAGTGTCTAAACAGGACCTATGATAGGCTGTATTTTCCAAAAATAGCCACAGTAGTGTTCCCAATCCAACATTGTCTTGCCGTTCCCCTTCAATAAGCAGAGTCTGTTTCCCCTGACCTTGAATTTGGGGCTAAACTTTGCGACTGGCTCAACAGATAGAAGGTGATGGATATGACACTGTGTGCCTTTGAAACTAGATCATAAAAGGCACTAAGGCTTCCTCCTATCTCTTTTTCTTTCTCGAAACATTTGTGGAATCTATCCACTATCTGCAAACTAGCCTATGTGGAGGGCGCACACGGGTTGGCCCACATGCAGAGGAACTGAGGCCCTCAGCCCCCAGCCAGCATCAACCACCATGTGTGAGAGTAAATGAGCTCCCAGTTGATTCCAGCTCCTAGGCTCCGAGTCGCCCATCTGAGGTACCAAGCGTCATGGAGCAAAAACAAGCTGTCACGACTCTGCACTATTCAGATTCCTAAGCCACAGTTTTCTTGAGCAATAAATGGTTGTTTTTATAACACTGAGCTTTGGGGAAATTTCTTTAGGACCACTTCTCCTCCACTCAGAAATAGATGAGTGTGTGCAGACAAGGGCAACTTCTTTTTGATAGATAATTTCATGTCTCCACGGTGCGGCTTGGATTCAAAGATTAAATAAGCACATGGAGCTAATATTTTATTTGAAATGCACAAAGATGACCAAAGGACTAGTTATTAAAGTTGCCTAAACAAGCAGAGCTTATACATTTGGAAACCACGGAAAGGAGTCTTTTTTAGGTCCAGTGAAGCACTGTTTTAGGACTTGGAGGATTATCTATATTTGATTTCAGTGAGAAAGCTTTGACTCTGTCATCTTAAATATGATGTTAGCTCTAGGTTTTTTGCAGATAATATTTATCAAGATCACAGTGTTCCCCTGTATTCTTAGTTTGCTGAGAGTTTTTATCATGAACAGGTGTTAGATTTTGTCTGCTGTTCTTTCTGCATCTATATGTATGGTCAGTGTTGATTTCAACAGCTTGTTGATGTTATGGTAATACCAATTGATGAAGTCAAACCAGCCTGGCACACCTCGGAAAAATCCTGCTTGGTCATTGTGTATAATTCTTTTTGAACTTTTTTTATTTTATTTGCTAACACTTTGTTGAGAATTTTTGGTTGTTCATGAGAGATAATGGTCTTTCATTCTCTTTTCTTATAATGTCTTTGTCTTGTTTTGTTATTCGGGTAATGCTGCCTTATGGAATGAATTAGAAAGTATTCTTTCTGCCTCTGTTCTCTCAATCCATGTAGCTTTTAAAACTGCTAGTTTTTAAAAAAATACTGTATTTATTTATTTTTAGAGAGACGGGATGGGAGGGAGAAAGAGAAGTAGAGAAACATCAACATGAGAGAGAAATATTGATTGGTTGCCTCTCGCACACACTCCCAATCCGGGCCCTGGCCTGCAACCCAGGCATGTACCCTGACCGGGAATCAACCCACAACCTTTAGGTTTGTGGGACAATTCCCAACCCACTGAGCCACACCCCTCAGGGCAAAACTACTAGATTTTACTAGAAAAGAAGATAGGACCTCTCAATGTTCAGAGAATATAATTAGAGTTTTAATTTGGCCTACTTACATTTCGTAGATTTTTAATGTATACTATTATAATTGGCATCATTATTTTGGTATTCCTGAAGACTTTAAACTCCATAGTGTTTTTTATTTGGAGAAATCTAGATATACGTCAACAAAGCTATCTTAATTCTTCACTCGTGTAGTAATACCTACAAAGTAAACGACGTGGTAAGTCATTGGGTGGGCCACACCGATGGCCTTTCTATATGACAGCAACCTGCACCGGCTGAACTGAGCGCGCTATCAGAGCAAAGTGGGGCGGGCAGTATTTAAGGTTAGGGCAAAACCCTGCACGTGTGCTTTCACAGCTTTGTACACTTCTGTTCCAGCAGGAAAACCTGAAGAGTGTTCAGAACAGACACTTCATTTTTTTAATGATTATTTTATTGGTAATTACAGGCAAAAGTGGCCAGACACTGTGCTAATTTCCTTAGGCAACCTGGGCGCCTAGTCCAGTCTGGCTCCGGGCCCCGGGAACGGGACCTGCGAGGGCCTCCTCCGCAGGACCCGGCACTAGCCGCGGGGGCTGCTCCCCACGCCAAGCGCCAGAGTGCGATAAGATATCGTAACGCCCCTCAAAAAAATAGTTTGCATTTGATTTAACACACGTAATTTCAATTACTTGATCCTTTTATTCCCTTGCATAATGTCATCTGTTTACATTAAAACACAAGATGAAGAAGAGTTTCAGTGCCTTGGCTTCTTTGCCTGGATTGATTGGGTCCCCAGGTGCTGGGCCGCAGCGAGAGCAGATGTCTTGGGCCTGCGTTGCTTCTGTACGTGGTAGTTTAGGGACATCTCAGTTGCATTGTGCTCTTATGAATAACTATTTTTTAAAGAAAATTACATCCCAAACTTCGTTCTTCCTACTTCCTAATTCCAATGCACTTTATAATGTATGGTAAAGATTGATTACATAAAACATTTTAAGTAACTTTGCTGGATTTTCTGCTGGACCTTTCTTACAAATAAATAAAGATGAGAAATGGAAATTTTTTATCAATTGATAACATTTATCAGTTCCCTAGGAGTTGTAGTTTTCAAGCATTTGCTTGCTTTGGCCCCCAAAGAGCAAGTACAGTAGGTCATGTTCCTTCGTTGAGAAGAAAAGTGAATAACTGAAATAGAAACAAAAGATCTATATTTGTCTCCTAATAACAGAAACTAGAAATAGTGATGGTGTAATCAAATTCAAAGGTAAGCAGTTTAGAGCTAGTTTACAAACTAACTAAACAAAGTCATAAAGAATTCAGGATCCTTCTGTCTTTGCACTTTTTCTGTGCTTGGCACTACATCATTTAGTTACATCATTTAGGCTAAAGAATGGCAGTTGAAGCTCCACTAAACACCTTTGTGATGGAGGGAAAAGGTAGAATGAAAGGTGCAAAAAACGAGAAAGAATTTAGGAGCAATGTCTTTCCCGCTTTCAAGGAGCTATCTTGGAGATCCTACCCAGTACCTTGCATTCACATCTCTTGAGCTGCCCGTCTCTAACAGGGAGTCAGGGATGGTGGCTTGAGGATTTCACGCTCTTCCCAGAACAGAGTTGGAATTTTATGTATAAGAAAGAGATGAAGAATAGATATTGAGGAGAGAACTCAAGGGCTTTGCCGTAATCCCTGGCTTCCTATGTCCTCTGTTTGTAGGTGTTTAATGTCACTTATTTTTTAGCTGTTCTACTTGAGCAGGTGCTATTTCCATTTTTAATAATAGCTATGTTGAGCTTTCTTAATTGAAAGCACCCCTCCTTTACTTGTTTACAAAAAAGAGGAAGGTTAGGATTTTCTTACATTCCTCAATCCAGCTGGGAGGCAGCAATGCATTTTAAGAGGACTGACAGGGTGTTTTCCCACTTGGTTCCCTCAGTAGGATAAGTCTGTTTTAAAATGTGCCAGACAGATGGTATTGTTTTTTTTAATAAGGCTGCAATGATCGAGCACACACCATAAAATCCTGAATGATGAGGAAGAGCAACCATTTATTTAAAATGAGAGGAAAAAGGGTAGTCACACTAGCTTTCACTTGATTAAATGGTGCCTTGTTCCACTGGTTTAATTTTGGATGCGAGCGTTTCCTGGTGGGAATCAGGTGTGCACCCCAGCCATGGCCCGCTCCCACTCGTGAACTCGGCCCGCGCGGCCAGCAGTGGAGATGTGAAGGTAAGCAAGCAAAGATAGCCTAAGCTTTGAAGGTGCTTCGAGGTGAGATCCGCACTGCACACTACCCTTGCGAATGTTTCCCCTTCTTTTGTATGGACCTAAAAAGAAGTAGTGCATTGTTTTTATATATAGCCACTGACCTTTACAGATCCTTTAAGGTGGGATGCATTTAACATGTCAGTTTTTCTTAAATGCTTCTGTTACATTTCAGGGAACCATTTGTATGTTAATGTAACAGAAACTTCCCTGAACCTACTGTTTAGGAAGAGAAGATAATTACATGTTTCAGTGACTGTATCTACAGGGCTTTTGGCATCTTGACAGGTTTTTGTGCTAGTGTATGCAAGGCAAGAAACCCCTACATATTTATAGCAAAACAGATAGTGTGCCAAGGCCCCCAGCCATAACCGAAGTTCCCCTCTGTGCAGGTAGTGTAGCAGCGTGATTTAGTGAATGGGACTGCGGCCATGCACACCTGGATTAGAATCCTGGCCCTGCCCCTTGGGCCAGCTGTATTGCCTCTAAGCCTTGGTGGCCTCATTCATAGAGTTTTGAGAGAATAAAAATGAGTTAATACATAAATGTTTCCCGATGATGCCCTGCACTTAACATAATTCCCTCCCCTGGAGCTTGGGCTGGACTGAGTGGCAGTGGGTTGTTACAAGATTGTGACTTCTCTTTTGGGCGCTCTCACTCCTTCGGTGTGCTCATGCTCACTCCCGTCCTCGCCTGGATTGCTTGCTTTGGGTGAAATCAGCTGCAATGTGTTACAGCCTTGTGGAGAGGCTCACGTGAGCTCTGTTGGAAGCTGATGTTTTGAGGCCTGTTGACAGCCACTGAGTGAGCTTACAAGCAGATTCTTCCCCAGTTGAATGTGAGTTGACTGCACAACCCGGCCAACAACTTGACTGCAACCCCTCAAGAAAGACCATGAGCCAGAGGCACTCCATTAAGCAGCATCCAGTTTCCTGGCCCAGGAACACTAAGGGATAAGTACTTGTTGTTTTTTGTTTTAAACCACTAGGTTAGGGGTAATTTGTTACACAGCAATTTATAACTAATATAACACATAAGGGGGCTCACCTATGCTTAGGAGGTAGCAAACATCACCAATCAAGAATTAGTAACCCCATTCTCAAAACAGGGAAAGATCAGACTTAATCCAGCATTACAGGGTGATTCATCGTGCACCAGAAATCAGTTTCAGTGTATGTGTGCAGAAAGCACAAGAATAAGCCTTGGGGACCGTCCCTTGCCTGCTTTTATAAATTGAAACTTATAAGGAAAAAAATATATCAGTCATTTGGGAATTCTAAGGTAATACTTATATTGCTGAACGTCAAAACCAAAGGGCGGATAGTCATTTGCAGATACTGTTCCTTGGATTGACACAAAAGAATTGCTAAAATCTTTAAAAGTCAAATTAAAAATGCAAGTCTGTGTTTGTTACTTGAACAGTTTGCTACTTAATATTTTGGGGGGTATCTTTATGTTAATTTGCAAAAGGCCATCCTACATATTGTAATATTTGCACTAAACAAGATCTCAAAAAAATTTTGTAGAGAAAGGTTGTTCATGGTTTGGGAGCACATAACAAATTATATTAAAAAGGTTATGGGTAATGCTTTATTAAAATCAGGCAGTCCTCCTTGCCACAATCAGCCCATATCATATTTGAGATAAATTCTTTACTTGCAATTCAACTGTAGAAAGTAGGATGTAGAGGGTATTAGTGGGTAAGTATAACCCTTCTGCCAGAGCCCCAAGGTAGGATTTCTGTGCAACTCCTCTGTCCATTTCATCTACTTTAACTTTTTTCCTAAAATTTCCCTCAATCTCAAACTTTCTTTTTATCTTTTTAAAGATTTTATTTATATATATTTTAGTGAGAGGGGAAGAGAGGGAAAAAGAGGGGAGAGAAACATCAATGTGTGGTTGCCTCTCACGTACCTCCTACTGGGGACCTGGCCCGCAACCCAGGCATGTGCCCTGACTGGGAATCGAACCAGCGACCCTTGGTTCACAGGCCAGCACTCAATCCACTGAGCCACACCAGCCAGGGCTTAAGCTTTCTTTTTAAAGCGTTTTGGAAATTTTTAGACTTTCTTTGGGAATCATCTAAATGAGTTGATTAAAGCAGTTATCACCAGAATTCTTTTTTTTTTTTTCCAAATTTATTATACTTCATGTAATGGAAGCTTGTATTAGAGAGAGTAGTACCTGCTATCAGGCAATTAAAAGTTAAACCTTCACTGACTGCTACAGTGAATCCTTTCCTGGCTAATTGCTATTGCTTAGCTTTTCATGTTAAATAAGACTGTATTCCAGGGAGGTGTGCCTGCACATTGTAGTCTGGAATGCATATTGGGTTGTTCTGCCCAGATGATTTAGTTAAGAGCAAAATTGAATATTCCCATTTCCCATTGGATTCTATTGTAGTTTGGAATAAAAAGGCAGAACTGCCCAAATATGTAGAATTTATTTTAGATGATTCAAAAGCAGAGAATTTACTTACCCTAAGACATCTTGAAACAAAATAAGACCAAAAAAAAAAGTTTTTTTAAGCTGTGGCCAATAGGGTTTAAGACTCATTTTCATTTACTCCAAAAGAGCATCTGTAATTCATCTTGTGCATGCTAGAAGGTTACACAGCTTCTTTATATGTTGACATTTTTTAACTGTATAGTCAGACTTGAAATACACTCTTAAATTGAAAAGTATTCTCAAAGAGAACAGGAGATGTCAACTCTGGATTCAAAGTCTTCATGGGATGTGAATCACGGCCTGTATGTAAATATTCTGATAAAGAGGTTAGGCCTATATTTTCTGAAGTTCAAGGTTGAGGCAACTGGCACGGCCTTATTGAATCGCTGCCCCACCTATATTGCTGCCCCACCTATATTGAATCTTTTAGTCGGAGTCACTCTAAATGTGCATTTTATATAACTGTTGTCCCAAAGTTGGTTCAAAACCTCGTTGAACATGATTTACCAAGGTCTCTTTCGACATGATACGGCGGAGTTATATTCCTAATGAGGGGATTTCATGTCTAAACTCAAGTTTTACATATAGTATATCCCTCTTGAAATCACATTTACTTATTTGAAATTTTTTTTTAAAAAACCTGTTTTAAAAGAGAAACTCTTTGTGGTTAGTGTACTAGTAATAAAATAGATGCTCTAGAACCTCTATTAATGCATCAGTAATGTTACAGATATGTCTAAATTTTCTGAGGCTGAAATGATAAGAAGCTGAATTTGAGGACAGAGGAGGAAAGTAAAGATGGTGGAATTTGGAGGGGCAATATTTAAATGATACCATAAAAACAATCGCCCCTCAAGGATGACTTGCTCTTCCTCACATCTGTCAGCCCTTAATATGGTGATGTCATACAATGACAATTGTATTACAATTATGTTTGTATATTTAAAGTTTTAAAATTGACCCAAAATCTACTTCCTTCATGTCTATGTCAGGTGTAAGGGCAGTAAAATCACCTCACCGAGAATAATTTTCAGCGCCGCTCTGGTCGTAGTGCTGGTACTCCAGGGATGTCTGATCGCTCCAATGTCAAAAGTTAGACCATACAATCTACTTGATACGTAGTAGGTTTTCTTAAGCAAAGATAAACTCAGATTAATACTTTTAAAGAAGTATATATATTTTTTAATGTAGGAGGACACACTGGGCTTGTGAAATCTGTCTCTTCCCCACTCCGAGCATCAGCTTTCCACAGATACAAAATGGAGACGTTAGACTAAGCAGCCTCAAAACCCCTGACATTAAAATTTCATGGTTACTTATTATTAAAGGGAAACCTAATCAATGTAATCTTCTCCCTCTATTAACAATTTGTTTTGATTCTAGAGGAGTTCTCGAGAGAGACTGACTTGTAGGGCATTTTCCTAAGTGTGTTTTATACACATAGGCACACATGATTCCAAGGTTTAAAAACCTGACAGATATTACCTGTATCAGGTAGCCGTTTTGGCAAATCACAGTGCTGCGTAGCACGAAAGCTCTGAGAGGTTCTGTGTAAAAGAAACCTTTTGCTCTGTGTTTCCCAAACTTAACTAAAAAGCCTTTTATTTATTTTAAACGGAACACTTTCTACATAGGAATGGTGTTTTGTACATTGTTGGAAACACTACTCTGGTATATAAGGACCTCAACAGTCTGGAAAAATCATTCTTAGTCCCTTCTCAGGGCTGCTGTAACAGAGCACCACAAACTGGATGGCTTATAATAACAGAAATTTATTATCTCACTGTTCTAGAGGCTAGAAGTCTAAAATCAAGGTGTTGGCAGGGTTGTACTCTCTCTCTGAAGGCTCTAGGGCACATCTGTTCCATGCCTCTCTCCAGTTTCTGGTGTTGCTGGCAATTCTTTGCATTCCTTGGTTTACAGACACATCACTCCCGTCTCTGCCTCCTTCTCCACAGGATGTTCTCCCCTGTGTCTGTTTTTGTGGCTCTTTTTATGAGGACACCAGTGATTGGATTTAGAGGCCATGCTAATCCATATGGACTCATCTTAAATTACATCTTAATTATATCTACAAAGACTCTATATTCAAATAAGGTCACATTCATAGATCTGGAGGTTAGAACTTGAACATATCCTGATGGGGGACACAATTCAACCATCACAGTAAATATCTGTCAAACTTTATACCCCATACTCCTTTACCAGATCATGTGTTAGAGTGCCCAGGGCTTAGTCTTCTGGCCTTTTCTCTTTTATCTGCATTCGCTCTGTAGGTAATCTCATCTGTGCCTTCTACATGCAGGTGATTTCTCACTAGCCCTGATCGCTCCCCTGAATCGCAGGCTCTTATAATCCAATATCTCTGACAGATTTAATAGGATTAGACAAACTAACCATATTCAAAACGAAATCTGACCAACTCACTCTAGCTCCAGTTCATCATAGCTCAGTAAATGACACATCATTCTAAGAATCACCTTTATTTCTCTTTTCATTCACACTTTTAATCCATCAGCTATTCAGCTGAGTCCTATCTCAAAGTATGTCCCAAATCTGACCTGCTGTCAGCAATTTGATTAACTGTGTATCTTTCCCAGACTAAAAGCCTTCTAACTGGGTTGTCTTCCACTCTTGTGTCTCTACAATCTGTTTTTGCAGTAACAAGTGTGATACTTGTAAACGTATGGTCACACCCTTGCTGAAAATTCTCCGTGACCTCTAGTGCCCTCTGTGCTCTGGCCCCACCCATTTCTCTGGTCCTCTCTCCTATCAGTGCCCCTCCCCCTTGCTCACCTTGCTCCATTCTTCTTGTATGTATTTCCAATAATACTCAGTCAAGTCTGACCCACATTTTGGACTTTACTCTTGCAGTTTCATCTGCCTTGAAAATTTTTCTTTCCAGATATTTTTGCATGGTTCCCCTCCTCCTTCACTTCACTCGAGTCTCTTATTACCACCTTCTTCCGTGGTTTTTTCCTAATCATCTACCCAACAGATATCTGTCAGCCTCTGTCAAATCCTTTACCCTACTTTATTTTTTATAGTACTTATCTCTGTTAATTTGTATGTCTCTTCAAACTAAAATATAAATTATGTAAAATCAGAGAACTGTCTTATTCACCACTGTATTTCTAGTGCCTAAAACAGTGCTTGACACATAGTAGGTACTAAATAAATATTGCATAAATGGGCAAATGAAAGAATATGAATATTCTCGGCAGACTTTCTCCTCTAGACTCAAACTTCCTTCCCCTATGTCTGTAAATAACACCTCCTTCCTTGGTGTTCCTGTCTGTTTTTTTTTTTTTTTTGCTAATCCGCTTTCCTAGAATTTCTTCCATATATTGCTCCTCTCTGTCTAAGGAAATGCTCTTGATACTCTAAGAGTCTGTTCGGGTTCCGCCCCTGTGAAGTTTTCCTGCCACACTCTCCCACCGTGACCTCTGATCTCCCACTGGACTCAGTCGTTACTGCACATGTCAACACTTAATTATCGCATGTATATCTCTCCAGAAAGATTATAAACCTCTTAAGGGCAAGGACATTATTGTGTACTTTTTTTTTTTTTTGCCCTTGCCTCAGCAATAATGCAAAAATAATGAGCAGTTGACTTTGTTACTCTCAACTGATTGATGAACTGATTGTCTCAGTCTCAAATATGTAAATGAAACAACAACTTGAGTGTATTTGTTTGTGGCAGGGTGTACAACAAAGTCAGAAAAAGTGAGGTATTCATATCCAAATAACAATTTTAAAAGAGCAACAACTATAATAAATAAGAGACTAAAGAACTATTTCATTTCTTATCAGAACGTAATCAATCCGTATTACCCAATATGATTATTTTAACAGGAAAATTTGCCTAAGTAATTAGTTTCAGATCATCATACTTGACCTTTTTTCAATGCCCATGAGAGAACTTGTTAGTGAATGTGAAAACCAAATCCATAAAATGTATTATTACCAAACTGACATTCGTTTATGAGTGCCTTTCTGTCAGTGGATTTGCTGAATATCCATTCTAGCATTTTTGAAATATTAGGTCACTTTATAATCATAAGTTTAAAATTTTAGGAGGGAAGGTTGTAAAAGTAACAATGATAAAGATATAGCTAATATTTTCACCTCTCCTGGTATATCTTGATGGTAGAAACCCAAATGATATTGAAATCACAATTAGTACTAACCATATCTGTGTGTGTATATACATATATATCATATAAGATATTGGTATATATCTATATACAAGATCTTATATAATGTCATATATAATATATAAGATGCACACATGTAAGATATATATATATTCAAAAACAATGTTTCAGGTTTCCTGGGACATAGACAGCATTCTTAACAGTCCCATTAAAATAAGTCATATCTGTTTGCCATTGATTTTGAATTTTGCTCTCTGGGTGAATATAAATTTACCATTCATCATACAGTGTTTTGGTGATGAGGGACTAAAACCAAAGGTCTAGAGATGTTTTGCTTTGTTTTTGCTATGGCATGAAATACTAATGGAAAGATAAACCTAACTAACATAGGGAATTACTGGGAAGTCATGTGTTCTTTTTTCCTCCTAAGCTTATAAATATTAACTGTTAGCAAGTAGTATCCTCCTAAATTGTTTTCAGCAGGATACCAGCAAATGGAAAAGATGATAAAGAGGGGCAAAAAAGGTTTATGAAGCCCCAGTGTCTGTTTGAGAGACTTAAGAATTTCTAGTTTGTTTTTTTTTCAGGTATCTGAAAGAGCTGAATAGCGGCTGAAACAACAGAAAATGGGAGGGAAAACAAAGCAGTTAGAGCTACACTGTTAAGGAGAGATTGTAAACCCGTATCCAAAAATGTTTGCCGCCGCTACTCTAGATGTAATACTGTCAACATGAAGTCACAGAATACAAATCTTTGATTCACTTTGAAATGAAAGCCACAAATGCAGAACTAAGCCCCACTTTTCGAGGGGCAAAAAGAGTTCAATCTTTTGCCAAAATTCTTCTTGCTTCAATAAAGGATAATAAGGTCATGCTTAATAAAACAGAAACTGTTGAAATTCAGTAATTTGCCAAGAATATCAGTTTGCTGTACTTGTTTCAGAGAGAGGAATTCACCATTTAAGAGAGGGAAGGGTCCCAAGTGTTCCTCTCACAGACATGATCTTAGGTACCATTCCCGGGAAGGAGCCACCGGGTTGGAAGCTCAGCCCTGCGATGGCCCATTTTATCGTCATCCTCACAGAGTGCCAGTGTCCCCTTATTGCTTCTTAAAGTGTTGAGCTCCTGTTTATTGAATGGATCCTTGCCATCAGACATTTCTGGGAGGCATGGTGAAAGAAGTGACGTGCGCCTTGCAGCTGCCTAAACCCAAAACAGTTAGTCCGTCATCTTACAGTTGCTCATTCCAGAGTGACCCCTAACACAAGCAAGAAAAGGTGCTTGGTGTGTTCAAATAAAAATCTGTTAAACTCTTTGTCCTTATACATATCTCCATTCTATTTAAAATTACAGAATATTCATTCTGAATGGATAAATCCAGATGACTTTTGTTACTTATTGATAATCCCGGGTTGAGTGCTATACAAACACATTATGAGTTTGAGCTATATACCCTCAAAAGGAGAAAAGTTTCTTCGTTATATAACACCCATAAATTTTAAGATAATCAAAATTATTTTTAATGAAACTGCTGATTGTTCTAGGGGGCCTTCTAAAAGACTCTGAGTTCTTAGCTAACATGTATAAGTCATGAAACATAGTAATAATAAAACAAACACCCACGAAGCAGCCTCCAAAATGAATCCGTGTCCCGCATCCGTGACACCGCCCTCCAAATAAAACTCCAGGCACAAATGTTCTAAATGGTCACTGCATAGTTTCCTTGCCTTACAAATGATAGCCTATTGATGTAACTCAAAAGAATATACCTTTGAACTTTGCTCTTTTTTTTTTTTGCTTTATGAAAAAAGGTTATCAGTCCGATCACTTTCTTTTTAAATTCAGTTTTGCTATAGGTGTCCACTAATTTATACTCATCTGATATATTTGATGGTATGGTGATTAAGATGTGATTATTAAGATTTATTATAAAGTGGTAGTAATTACGATAGCGTCATATTTCTGTAGAGTTAGGTGAATTGTCTGTGGGAACAGGGTAGGGAAAAGGAAGCCCGAAGACAGACTCATGCATGTATGCACACCTGATTTATTACAGAGGTAACATTACAGGCGACACATTCGTGGGCTCAAGCAATTTCCACAAGACACACTAGAAAACGTGCAGAGGTCTGTGTTGGAGGATGTTTGTTGCAGCGCTGACTACTGCAGCAAACGATTAGGGGCGATCCAAAAGTGTGACTGGAATAATTTAAAAGTAAATAATAAAATATCCACTTTATATATATATGTGTGTGTGTATATATAGTAAATTATAAATATATAATGGAAAACTATGTAACCATTGAAAAAGAAAATGGCAAAATGATCTTCTTATACATTGTAGATGGTCCTGATAAGTGGGTACCCTCACTCTGGAAAACAATTTTGTAATATCTATCACAATTTAAAATACGCAAATCTTATGACCTAGAAATACCACATGTTAGAATCCATCCAAGAGAAGCCCTTGAACATCTTCAGAAAGGAGTCTACTCAGGTTGTAAATTTCTTTAGGTCTTTAAAGCAAGGCAAAATTGCAATAAGCACATGTCTGTCAATGGAAGTATGGCTAAATAAATCATGGAACACAATCCAGGAATTTCTTAAAAATGAGGAAGGGAAAAATTCCAGTAATGACAGTAGAACTAACTGAATGTGTGATTCTTCCCATGGTTGTGATCATAAGATCTGGACAAAGTATTTTTAAAAACCAGTCTTTAAATGCTTGAAAGCATCCCAAAGTAGACAGAAACTACTGGAAGCGGACTGGGAATAGGTGATGTTGGTGTTGTCTTCTATTATTTGAATTCAGACCAAGTGCAAAATAATTGTTTAAACTGCAAATACTTAGATTTTAACCTATTTTACATGTATGTTAAAATATATGTAAAAATTCAACTTTAATCCTTACATATCTTTTAGATTAGGTTAAGCATGTTTCATTTAAAAGTGCATCTGTGATTTCATAATAGATTGCCATGATTAGGCTTAAATATCTATTGATTCATTCAGTCTCAGGAAATATTTTATGAGCGTCGAACGTGTGCCAGACCCTTTTCTAGATGCTGAAGTACACGAGTCAGCAAGACAGGCCAGATCTCTGTTTACTGGGGTTTATAATGCAAAGAACTGCCATTTCATAGAGATGTATAAACAAAGGGTATATAGTATTCACCAAAAGGTATCATTTAGAGAAGAGGAAAAAAATTAGGAAAAAAGATAAGCAGAAATCCTATTTCTGTACATATATTAAAATCCCAAATATAATCCCTTAAATTCTAATATTCAGTCTTTTGAACATTACAGTGTTCAGTCTTTTACATGAGCATTTGCTAAATGTAATGCACTCTTTTTTATTAATTTTTTGGATACTTCAAAATTTTAATCTGTTTTTCAATCATTTTGAATATCAGTGGATTATAGAAGTATAATTTAATATTAATTATAGATATATAATTAATATCTATAATATTGCCTGAATTTGTCTTTTTAAATTTTATGTTGGTGGGAACTTGTGCAAAGAACATTTCAACTTTTAGATAAACATCACCGGTACATATTGTAAAATGGACTTTAGTTGGCTTTCCTCTGAGTTCCTTCATTGTTCTGTGACTATAGGTGACATGTTCTCACTGGTCATTTTTACAGCATGGGCAAATAGGGCAGAAGAGTTAGAAACTTTGTGTAATGTATTCAGTAATCCTTACCGCCCTGTAAGTTCTGTATGACACATTATTAAACCTCTTTTTTACTTTATTAACTTGTTATTAAAACATTAAAAAGTCCTAATAAAAAATCTCTAACTTAGCAGGAAGACCGAGTCAAATAAGTTTCTATAATCTCAAATATTTCCTAAAGTACATCTTTTCCAAAACTTTCTCTAATTGCAGAAAATTATTTATCTCCTACCTTAGCCTTTATCTCACTAAACCCTATGTGTGATGTAATTATACCGTTTTCCTGTACTGTATATTTCTTTGTTTTTTGCATCTGTTTCATTTATATGATCTTTGGGGATGTTTGATCTGTATATTCATTAAGACCTAGCATTTTACACTATTATATATATTTTTAAATCACACTGATCTAATTTTTTGTATTCCTGCAAGAACTGAATAATAACATCAATTATAAAATTATAATGATTTTCATCTCATCTTAGATAATAGCCCAGAAAGTCACTACATTGTCTCTGAGTTTAAAGCACTGTTTGGTTTTCTAAATCATCATGTGAAAGGTTTCTTGAGTAGGCTTCATTGACATAATGTTCTTTATCCCCCAACTAAGTGTATTTTTTTTTCTATTTTCCTCTTTCTCTTTAAAAATAAATCAACAGCTTGACCAAGTCATCCGCCAAAGAAGCCTGTCCAGTTTGGAACTGTTCCTCTCCTGTGCTCAGAAACAGTTAAGTGCTTTGATAGCCACGGAACCAGTTGACATTGAATAAAGAGAACACAACAAGCTAACCCACACTGGCAATGGGTACATCGTTAGGCCTCTAAAATACATGCTGTGAATTACGAAGATGCATTTGTGTTCTTTCCAAATCTTGGATAATTGATTTTCACTTCAAGGATAAACCAAAACAATTATTTAGAACCACCGAGAGACCTAATTTATTTTCTTTTGTTTTCTCCTTTATATTTACTGTGATTTTAGCGGTAGCAGTGGAAGTAGTAGCACCAATAGTAGCAGTAGCCATAGTAGTAGCAGCAGCAGCAACAAAAAGCATGATGTGCCTCGAAAGCCGTCGCCTACTGCCACATTTCTGGAAGTCAGTCGGTGGCCCTTACATCCTCTGGTGGCCTGTTGTATTGTATTTGGCAAAAGTAGTAAATATCTTTAGTTATCACTTGACAGTGACTCTTGATGAGATCTTAGATGTAATCATACATCTATTTGATTTTGAGGATAAAAACAGCATGGATTTCAGTATCTCCTGGTGTCACCACACCTCTGTTCTATATGGGATCTATTTTTATTGGTAACATTGAAAACACTAAAGATTATTATATTAATTCAACTTTGATCTGATATACCACTTAAAGGAGTTTGTGTGTGATATATGCTTATTTCCTATTTCTGTTCTTCCAAGTCACTGTAAATCAATAAAGTCATTTTTTAAACAAATCATGCCATGAGCTTAATCTCTAGAAAGGGAATGTAACTTAACCATTTATACGAAGTAAGGCTCATATAAGAATATGAAATTCTTTCCCAGAATTTCAGAATGTACTTAATTCATGAGCAGTGTGCTTCAGTGCAAAATCATGAGTTTTTTTAAATATCAAAACTAAATATTGTCATTAAAATTATGTAAACATTTTGTCCTGTTTTCTGAAATGCTTTTACTTTCATGGGCTTTGTACTTTTCTGGGGTTTATCAGCGTAATAAAAAGAGCTTCAAAAACTCATTTGGCTATGTTTTTATCCTTTCTTTTTTTAAGTTAACTCTTTCTTTAAAAAAATTGTTCTTTCCTGGCTGGGTAACTCAGTTGGTTAGAGTGTCATCCTGATACTGCAAGGCTGCAGGTTCAATCCCTGGTTAGGGCACATACAAGAATCAACCAATAAATGCATAAATAAGTGGAATAACAAATCACTGTCTCTGCCCCCACCTTCTCTTCTGTGAAATAATCAATAAAAATTATTTTTTTAATTATTAAAAATTTTTTTACAACTTAGGTGTCCATGGATGATGATGTGTTTAACATATACCCTAAATATTTACAATAATACATACTGAGAGTATTTAAATGCGAATAACTAGTTTTCTCTTACAAGTTTAAATAAGAAATTAAAGCAAGCAAAGAAGGTCACACTGACTTGAAATGCAGCATGGGAATAAAAGGAGAAGGCTTTTAATTTTGGAACAAACCAATAATGCAATGTTATGGTCATATTTAAAATCACTTGACCAAAAAATAAAAGAAGAAAGAAAACACTTTATTCTTCATCATCAAACTTAAAATGATGTTTTACAAATTAACTCAGATATGTTTTATATGAAAATGAAGCACTGAAGGTCATGAACTAAGATCTAGAGAGACTAAGATCCAGAGATAATGGAAATATCAAGAGAATATAATAGTTTTTTTATACTTTTAAATAGTCTACACCTCTCTTTCATCCCTACCACCACAGAAAGATTTTTCTTCTTCCATTTAGGGTTTCAACTTTGCTGTTAACATAGACTGAAGTAATTTGGAACAAATACCAATCGGTCTATGAGTTATTTGCAGAACACCCCCCGTGCACATTAATAAACTCTTGGATCGCTGTGATACTTTTTCTTCCCCCCGCAGAGCTGTCCTTAAAGATAACTGAGAATAATCATCTGGGCTTAGAATTGATTTTTTGAATACATTAATTATTCCAGGCCAAATTAGCTAATGTTTCAATGATATTCAAGTTATTTTCCAGATTTTGAGCTGTATTCTGTTTTTGCTCTTGTTATCGAAAGGGCATGGACCATCTCAGGTAGTATTTACTGAGAGAATTAGATGATAAAGTACTGTGCTATGACCAAAGGTAAGAGTTTTTCCATGAAATATGAGCCCAAAGTCTCCAAAAGAAGGAGTGTGTTTTGTCGCTAAAACTCTTTGCCTATTGTATGATTTCCTTAAGCCTTTTTATATCGCATCTCCTACCTTTATGTTTAGGTGAATAAGGCACCATGTTGAAAAGCCGAGAGTAAGAGAGCCATTATATTTTTGGAATGAAAAAGCCACCATCAAATTGAGACTCCTTCTTTAGCAACATACTTAAAGACTCGTTAAAAGAAAAGATTCATTTTTTTTCCCCCACCAAAAAATGAGTATCTGCTTTGTGCCAAGTATTTTCACACATTGTCTCAATAATCCTGTGAAGTTAAAATAACCTTGTGAAGTCGGTGATCTATCAGCATATATAAGTGGAGAGGATTAGATATTTATTTACTTGCCCATTATGACCAGGTGGAGTTGGGATTCAACCCAAGAGCTTTCAACACTCAGCTTTACTCTTTCTAGTACTCCGGAGAGACTTAATGTCTGGAAGTTTCTATCCCAGGTAGTCTTATCACATTAATATTTTAGAATAAAAACTATGTAGTCCTTCTTGTAAACCTAGTTGGAATTCTAGGTCTGCCACATTTTAATTGTGGAACGTCGGACAAGTTACTTAAGCAATTTGAGTCTCGGTTTTCTCATTTGTGAGGGGGAAATAGTGATTTTATAAGCTTTTTGTGAACATTAAATTAAGCCTGTAAACTACCCCACATAGCTGACCTTGCTGGTGTGACCACCAGTTCACAGTAATTTCCCTTTTCTCTGAGAGTGCCCACAAAATACAGGTGCGGTTGCCCACAAACAACCAGCTAAACAATATAATTCTGCCCCTCTGACCTTGATTGACTAATCCACAGATGAAGATCCGACCCCAGCTGGGCCTCCTGTCATAGGGTAAGACATTTCAACCACTTTCCCCTGGGGAGACAGACCTGAACTCTACTTCTGAAATCAGAAGTGTCCTGATCTCTGTCTTTCCTGAGCCTTGGATTCTATGAGATTACCAAATATTCTTCTAATACACTGGCACCACTTACTTTTTTACCTTCTGTTAGCCAGAGCCAGTTCTATTCCACGCAACCAGAAAAACATTACCCAAGGCGATCCAGCAACAAGCCCAGCACATAATCCCTAGATGCTCAGCCCTGGTCAATTCTTCATTTCCCCCATCGTACTAATCCAAAACGGGATTACTCCAGTTTGTTTTAAGGAATGTTAAAAATATAACTGAACCAAAGCCCCTGTCACCTAACAAAGCCGAGTACATCACAGATACCTAAAACTATGAGAAAACAGTGCCCTGTTGAGATGTTCTCTGTCCCTCAGAATCTGGAGCAGAGGGTTAAACTCAGCTTTGCTGAGTGCTGATTCATGTTCCAGTTCAAAGGAATGTTGCTCAAGATTGCTTTGAAATCAAAACCAGAGCTGTGTCCCTGTGATTGGTGTTATTCTGCCCTGAGTCAGGTACCTATAATTAAAATGTGTTTATCTTACTGTTAAACAGAGTGGAATCAAGACACGGTATCTATGCCTTAAATATTAACAATAAAAACAAAATAATTATTCATTGAATTACAAAGGTGTTCTTTGCATAATCCTGGATTTTCTTTTTTTTTAGAAAGTCATATGTATGAACCTGGAAAACATGAAACTACTAGGGAAACGGGAGAATTGGATCAAAGCACTTAGCCTCTAGTCTTCTGTTTACACACCAGGTAAACTCTCTGCCCCAAAGACTGCTGAAGGAGCAGAAAGCCAGTGTATTCTGAGTCCACAGGCCATCATAGGCATCACCAGCAGCCTCATAGTAAATGGGCAGAAACAATACATGAGAATTTACAGCTGACTGACTTCCGGACTTTTTTAATCCAGGCAAAACAAAAACTGCTCCTTTAGCTTAATTGAGAAACAAGCACGTTTCATACACCCAGGCTGCCATATTGCGGGGGCTACTTGGGCATCAATCATTGGTATATGTAAAAAGAAGAAAAGAGTTGTTAAAATTTTCTTTGCTCCTCTAATTTTGTTTTCTTTTTCCCCTGAAGCATCCACTCTCAACAAGTTGATCCCCTTTATACTCCACCTGCCCCCACCCCACGCATTACATACTCGACTTTTCCTATGGAGTACTTAGAGAATTAAATAATATTTTGTGGTGTCATTTATAATTAATGA